>JAODUG010034343.1:0-18298 GCA_027564795.1 Aphredoderus sayanus
CCCCTTTTACGATAAGCTAGAAATGGTTTAGGTCTTAAATACATGCACAGTTAACGTGTGTGACTGTGTGTGTGTGTCCTTACAAACACACACTCACACACTGCTGCTTGCAATCACTCATGGGTCTCCTACAGAGAACAGCCTGGTGGTAATTAGAGTGGTCTGCCTCCTTCCACGCCCCCCTGTGTTCCTGTGCTTTTTTTCCCTCTCTCTCACCCTGCACTCCCTTCAGTTAGCGGAGGCACAATTCATCCTTCCTCTTGTACAGTCTTTGGGTTTCCTCCATCACAGACACGCACGCCTAAAATATACACTTTGCTTCCTTAGGAAACAAAAGAGGGATTTCCTCCCTACCAACAGGCTCCCAAAATCTCAGCATACACCATCACACTTTCTCCTGAAGTGCAACTGGTGGCGCTGGTGTGTGTGTGGAGGGGAGGGGGTATTTGACACGACACCCCACCCCACTAAGCTACTCATGCATAGCTGTGGGGAGAAGATCTCAAATGGCTCTCTGCCAAAGACTGAACCCTTTCGCTAATCCTATCTCGCAGATACACAGCTGCGGGTGTGTGTTGTGTGCATGCGTGAGTTAATGCTAGCTCACAAAGGCACTTTCTAGTTCTTGCAAAGTTTTGTGTGTGTGTGTGTGTGTGTGTTTTTAATCATTCCCTTCTGGCAGACTAGTTCTTTCTCAATCTGCCTGACAGGGCTGAGGAAGCCTGTCAGCACAGTGATGGATTTCACCTACATGGCAAGAGGGAAACATTACAGTGTGGACCAAACCCCCGAGTACCAGAAATCAGGCTTGAACACTTGCAGGTTTTCTAGGTCCCTAACCCCTTTTCCTGCAAAGTTATAGTGGAAATGAAACCGGACTCCGAGGCATATTCCAGACTCCAGATGTGGTCATGATCTCTCTCTCTCTCTCTCTCCCTCCCTTCCTCGCTCTCCCTTCCCTCCTGCTGACTTACGCTATGAAAAATCTGCTGTACAGATTCACATTACTAATAGAAATAATTTTAGCTTGTAAAGACAACATTTTGTATCAGCTTTCATTTGAATAAAACCCCATTACTAGATTAGATTTAGTGGCTGTTGTGTGTCATAATAAGCTGCAAAATGTGTCTTTTATAATTAAGACCATGTTAACTTTTACAGAAGAGGGAGTTGGCTACGTAACATAGTACTGTACTGTAGCTATTTGTTGTCATTTATAGGGCATACATTTACATTCAGTTCTTCATAGTTTATGACTGAGCATTTCTAATAAATACATAGCATACTCCGAGATACCAAGAGCTATTCTAGTTAGTCTAGTTAGGCCTATTAGTAAATTAAAACAAAGGGCCATGATACATTTCCTGTTTTGTCATGCTGGCTATGCAACAGAAGGCCAATACCTATCAGGGCTGCAAAACATTATTTACGTTATTTTTTCTTAACGTTTGTAATGCAACTATTATTTTAATGTTTGTAATTAATAATATACTTATTATTATTATTATTATTATTATTAGTATTATAAATTGATTCATGTGCAGAGTTCCAATGAAGATTAAAGGAATGTTGTATTTTTTTAACAAATGTCAAATCTTTATTGTAATCTTAAACGATATTCGTGAGTAAGTTCTGTTGTTGGAAACTATAAGAAACATACCCCACAGTCTTTTTATTTCCTGTGCTGTACAGACGGGCCTCTGGTTAGGGTGGTTGAAACTGAGGTCTGGATTGTTTCCATGGGTCATGGGGTCAGAATACGCTCTATCATAACGACGCGTCTCCTTTAAGAGCTGTTTTCGATCCTATCTCCTCCTGCTCAAGTCTCTCGACGCGAAGGAGTGGAATCAAGTTGTTGTGCCACAATGCCACTGATCGAGGCTCAGTTTAGTTCCTCGTTTACGTTTAGTAAAAGGGCCAATGTGTGCGCAGTACTGATCGTGAGTCGGTAGCCAGCATTACTCCTCCCCCAATCTTTTCCGTCGGCCTGGCTTTTCCTTCAGAAACACCATCTCTGTTCCCACGCCTCCTCGCACAAGCAACAAGAAACTTCTTGAATCAGCAAAGATTTTTTTTGTAATATGCGGAAACGACCACTTTAAACACAGTCAATGGATGTTATACATCGTGCAAATGGGATTACCGACGTGGAAATAAGTAAATAGGGCTCCTAGTTTTCTCCAGACTGGTCACACTGGGGGAACGCAAAACTTTTTTTCATCGGCTCTGAAAAAGCGCACCTCTTTATTGTTGTTCTTTTCCTTGCAGATTGGTTTTATTTCTTGTGTGCAGTAGGATAAAATACGTGTTTTTTTATAACAATACCTACTTCTATCAATCTGCCTGCAGGGTATTTCGCTATCGCCATTTGATTCTCCAAAGACTGTTTCTCGAACTCAGGAATCCGACTAGAGAAAATGAACCGTCGCTGAATGCTATCTGACCATAGTTAGCTAGCTAGCTGCTAGCTATTTTAGGTAGTGTTGTTTTTATCGTAATATCTGGGCTCAGAGATTATCAGCGATGCGTTGGACTTTTTAAAACGGTTCTCTGGTCGTTATTCGAGGTATTTACAGTTTTGCTGGATGCGTGTTCTGGCCACGCATACTGAACACAACGGTGTCCTGGTAGCTGTTTTAGCTAACGTTAGCTTATTTTTGTAAGTCCCAACATGCCGCAGCTGAACGGGGGAGGAGGAGATGATTTGGGAGCGAACGATGAACTCATTTCTTTCAAAGACGAGGGGGAGCAGGAGGAGAAGATTTCGGAAAACGTGTCTGCCGAACGCGATCTGGACGATGTGAAGTCCTCCCTGGTGAACGAGTCTGAGAACAACAGCAGTTCGTCTGACTCTGAGGTAAATATCCCAACTTTTATTCCACTAACGTACCGTTACCTACTCCCGGCTTGAAGACGTGAGATTCAGTGGACCTTTACAATATTACTATACTTGAACAAGCAGAGAGGACAAACAGTTGATACGTTTTTGTTTTTGTGTTTGCTTTGCAGGCAGACAGACGCCCTCAACCCAGGCCAGATTTGGAGAGTTATGCCAGGCAGAGAGAGCTCTTTATAGAAGGTAAAGATCCCATAATTTAACACATTTTCCCATTCTGCAAATCTTGAGAATCCCAAAATGTATGTAGTCCATTCTTCTTTCTTTCTTAACAATATGTTTATTCTTAATTCCTTATTGTTTTTTACAAGTTGTAAACATTATATTTTGACATAAGGGGAACACACAAGTATATTCAACACTATTTCTATTCCTCTAGCATTAAGAAGACAGCAAGATGGAGGGCTATTCAAGCCCTCTCCATATGCTGGCTATCCCTTCCTTATGATCCCAGATCTTGCCAACCTCAGTAACCTTGGTAACCCCTACCTCACAAATGGGGCGCTCACACCAAGTGCCAGAACAGTAAGATACACACTTTTACACATACACACACACACATGCCAGGTGAATACTTGTCTGGAGCCTGTGATTTCTCCTATCTGGGACATGCATGGACAGCCACACTCCTGTTTGAATGTGTTCACTCAAGTGTCACAAAGTGTATGGCCTATTGTGTACAGCTAGGAATTGGGAATGTAACGTAGCACCCTCCTTTTGTTTAGAGGGTTAGTTCCATACATATTGGTACTTTGCTGCAAGTCGTTTCTTATAATTTCCAGGGGTGTGGTTGTTTTTGGTACGGCTCCACATTCTGAAGCTGAGAAAGAGGTTCACGAGACACGGCGTCTGGCGTTGGATACTTTTACTCAAATTGACATGCAATGGATGGATGGCAACAGGTTCTAGCTGCCATCTTTACATTACTGGGATATTGTTTTGCAACTTGAGACCTGCATACTGGCTCGCACATTATTGTCTTGGAACTTGTCTGTCCATTATGCACTCTGAGATTTTGAGGTTAACTAGTGTGTGTGAGTAAGTGAGCTGCCAGAGATGTGTTATGATAAGACATTGTGTGGTGGTACGTGGCTAGACAGGCCCGGACACAGCCCCCTGACGAAGCTGCCCGCCTGTGGCAGGAATGTGGCTGCCTACTACCTCTTAAAACGGCTCCAGCTCTTTCACTAGAATGTTAGAGATGGATTAGCCGCTTTAGCATCCACAGTTCCAGTGTGTATTGCTCAACCCTTTCGTTCTCAATGCCTTTCATTGAAGCTAAGCCTGGATTATACATGTTGAGTGACTATTTAAGGAGTTACTCCACCTCTTGTTCCATCTACCTATGAAATTAAAAAATTATATAAATATTTTTTGTTTCGCAAAAAAAAATATTTATATTTATTTATTTGCCCCAGTATGTTGATGAGAACACAATTATGTTATGGGATGAGATTTGTTTTCGGTGCGTGTGGAGACTTCTAAGCAGGGTTCAACCATTAAACCCAACAAGTTAACAAGATCCTAACAAGATACTGTCACTCGTATTTAGAAAACCTTTTCTACAAAGTTATAGACATTTATTTTGTAGGTAAGAAATGAGGGCTTGGCAGTTAAAAGATAATTCCAAAAACTTATAATTTTTCATTATCCCTAAAGGAAAACATTTCAGTATAACAGATATTGTAGTTGAAGTTAACTTCAATGTATTGTACCCTAGACCTCATGTAGAATTTCAGTTTTTAATGATTTTCCAACATGTAGCATTACCAGGTGAAAATCCCATACAAATTCCTACCACATAAGCAACATTGGGATATCTATTTAAGACAATTGTTTGTATATGACTCTTCATAAAACGCAAGAGGTTGTTTACGAATCATCTTGCCAAGTCATCCGAGATAAGAGCTCAGAGGGGGGCATAGTAGCACGGGTTCCTTGATTCTGCAACATTTTAGCAATAATACTTTGATTACTTAACATGCATAGAAAACTGATATGCTGAAGTATTTGTCTAGGTAATCAAATTAGTATGCATACAAACATGATGCAGATTAAGTTCAGAGCAGAAGCCAGTCAAATTGATTGTTTCAGAGATTCAGAGCACCGCTGGTTTGTCTGAGTGTATGTGGGTTTAGCCTAGATGCATACACACTTGCATAAACACCTGAATTCTTCAGCTTTGTGCTGCAGCCCCCAGCCAGATCCCCCGCACCCCCCTCCCTGCGTGTTAATGGGTCATTGTTGTCATTAGGCGCCTGTGAATGGCCCTAATGCATGACTCCACAGGGGTTATCGTTAGAGCTCATTATACACGCTGCCCACAACATCCACACACAGATCATTTTAGTTTGGCCTGCAGTTTACAGTGTACCCAGACTACATGTTGACTTGAGTCAACATTGTGGCTCCTGCTCCTCCCTCTTGGCCAGCCGTCTTTGCGTTTCCTCCCCCCGCATTTCTCCAAGCACAATAGAGACTTTGTGTACTTTTTGCCTTCTCTGCAGGTGTGTGTGTGTGTGTCTGTCTGAGGGAGAGTTTGAGTGTGTGAGACTGAGTTTGTGTGTGTGTGTGTGTGTGCGTGCTCGCGTGTGTGTGTGTGAGTGACAGAGATGTGCCTGCCAGCCTGAGGGGAAGGTACACACCAGTGCTAGCGTAGTATTAGCTTAACGCCAAGCGAACCATACCAGTGGTGTTTGCTGTGCTCATCCACCCAGGACAGGAAGCAGAGGGCTAAGCTATCTCACGTGGAGACGAGCTGTCTGGCTCCTGACTCTTCGAGTTCTCCTGGTTGTGGTCCTCACTCCTCAAATGACCATGGACTAGTTTGCATAGAAGACTGCCGTTGCTGTCTTGAAAGTGAACTGAGTAGATGATATGAGCCATTACATTACACCCTCGGATTCGTGCTGGGTAGTTACATCAAGCCCATCACAAAATTGGAAAGGGAGAATAATTTCATGGGAATTATTCAGTGTTGGTATTTGTATAATAATCTAATAAGTTTTTACATAAATGTGTAGCCCATATTAATATTGAATTTTATGAAAAGAAATATTAGCCATATCAAAAAGCCCTACTTTGGTATTAATTTTAATTGCCCAGTGTTTTGTTTGTTTTGTGGTGTTAAAGTGTTAGACAGGCTACAACTTGGTGCTAAAGAGTATCTACTCTAAATATCAATGAAATATGCCTTAGGGCTGACTTTTGACATTGGTTGTATGTGCAAATGCACCCAAATCGCCGATGAATATCCTGATAGAGCTTTAGTCTCACAGGCGTAGGTTAATTAATATGGCTCACTATGTATATTTGCATGCCTGTGTGTGTGTGTGTGTGTGTGTGTGATGCAGTATTTGTTTAGTTTAAACCCCTTTCAGCGGACAGGACAGTCTCCTTTGTTTACTTGACATTGTGTTTAAGGGCTTAAAATACCAGCAGTGACTTGTCAAAAGAAACAATATAATGTATAAGACATATTCAAGCAAATGCTCTTTTTTTTCATGGAATGCAGTTTCTTTACAAAATTGAACAACAGTTTGATCAGACAAGGTGACTCTATATTTCCTCAGTCTTCTACAAGCAGGTTCATAAGATGCTATGATGATGATTTCATTTTGTTTGTTCTTCTGGAGTAAAAATTAGCAAAGGACTGTTTTATTTTTTCCTTCTTTGTCTAGGACCAGTTTTACTATGCTGTGTTGTGTAAACAGCAGTAGGCCTAATAACTTTTGCCTCAAGTCAGTGACTTCATGCCTCCCTCAGTAATAAACGCTGATTTTGTGTGTGTGCACACTGATTTTCCTAGCATTCCTAACAGCTGGTTTCAGTTAGCACTCACAGCCTGAGCTTCCTTGGGCCTCGGAATGAGAGACGGATTGAGGATAGTAATGGTGGGTCACTGTGTGTATTTCTACGACTTGTGTGTGTGGCCTCGTGCACATACTGGTATGTTGTCTGTGGGTCTATGTAGGGGGTAGATGTCAATGGGGTTTTATGCCCTTGTATGGGGGAGGTGTTGTCTTTTATTTGTCCTGGAAACTACGTTCTCACATAACTCGCTCACCTTTTCATAATCTCCTATTCTTTGCTGAAGACATTTTGATTCTTGTAATGCAACTGAATACAATAACAGTATGAAGGTATTGTATTAAATAACTATCTGATGCAATATATGTTTTTTTTTATAAGTTTAACAATATTCTGGATGTATGCCAAAAGACAAGAAGTTATGGGCAGAGCTGTAACCAAATCCCTGTTACCAACATACCACACTATTAGGAAGCTTATGACAGGCTTGGGAAAGTTACCACAGTTACCAATGTTTTCCTCCTCTACCCTGGTTTACTAGTCTTTGTCTATAAGGACAGTTATTACAGTTATTTGTGTGTGATTTATGTCACGGCTAAAACCAAACGTTTGATTTATTTCTGCGCAAGACAACCGTTACAGCACAATATGTAGTTGGTTGGTAAAAACTGAGTGGAGAAACAAAGACTAGATAGAAAGATAAAAGCACTACTTTTAACACATTCACTGAACTTCTTTCATTTCAGATAAGCTTGTCAATCATGTTAAACAGTATTACAGTATTCAGGTTGAACAGGAAGAGTGGATTATCATCAGTGTAACAATGGTATTGGCCTAAATGATGAGCCCACGAGGCATCTGTCAATGTGTAACCTGTGGAAAGAAATAGAGCAAAACCTCAACCAAAAACAAACAACCAAATATAATCTCACAGTCTGTTGCATTTAAAATTCTGAGGATAAAAGTTAAAGCAACAGGCAAAAATGATCTTTTGGATAATATAACTTTTAGTCTGTGGCTGCTGTTGACATGTACAGGACATTAGAGCTATCCTGTTTGGAGTTGTACACACAAGTATTATGTTAAAAATAGAGGACCAAACTTGACTTTTGTGCCAGCAGCATTGGCAATTTTGTACTGTAAGCCTCTCAACACCAGTTTTTATACACTTGTAATTCAGTTTTTCCGTTATTAGTGCCTTAGTAATAGAACGCCAGGGGTATCCAGGACCATTATGAAGGCGCATGCACTCACGCATACAGTCCGACATACTTCTCTCCAACTGTCCGGAGAGAAGCAACAAAGGTCTGGGCATATATTTAAGATTGTGCATCTCTACCCTGGGTTATCCCACAAACGCACTTCTTCCCAGTGTGCACCTCTGCTGTGGGAGTTAGTAGGGGTCAGAGGTGAGAGTTGTGAGTCTGTTGACGTCACTCACAGTTGAGTGAGCACCAAAGGCCTCTTATTTCCCCTCCCTAAGTGGTGTGTGTGTGTGTGGGGGTGGGAGGGGTGCTGTGTCTTGAGGGAACTATGCTCCCCATTTCAGACAGCTTGGTCAACAGGGGAACCCCAATGCGTGGAGTGGACGGGTACATGTGTAAAGGGTGGGGGGTTGGGCGTACGCATACTTTCTGGACTCTGTTCTTTGTCTCGGTCACTCCAGCCCCGGAGAGCGCACGCAATAACGTTAATGCATACACGCACACACACACACACACACGCAGGCATTGTCTGAACAAGTGAGAATTTCTCGGATCCTAATATGTTCCTGTGGTGCACTTTATGTTTTTCATTTGACCTACCGCACAATGAGGGGCTTGTTCGTGATTTTGCTTGCTCCTGTGTGTGTGCTCGTGCTTTTGCAATGTGTGCGTATGCTAGTTAGTTTAGTTACAATGAATGTGCTTTTAAGAGTGCGTCCTGTTCTTTGTTAAATGACCTCCTTTCCTGACCCTTTTATAGTTTGTCTGACAGAATAATGCAACAGTGAAGAGTTTAACAAGATTTTACTGTAATCATACTATTGTAAAGCCTATTATTTACTTGAATGCTGTAATAGTTGACGCTTAACCCCTTGGTTGGGCAGGATATTGCTATTAGCCTACATTGAACAAGTAACTCTCTATTTCTATAGTCATTTTTCATAGGTTTTGATAAAGACACTATTGTAAAACAAATACTAAAGGAAATGTAAAAAGGTATACTTTATTCTTTATATGTCCAAACACTAGGTACATAAATCTTATTAGCTTGTTTTTAAAGATAAACCTTTCTGTCCAACAAGTTTTTCTGCTTTGAACATTTCTAGTTATTATAAATATTTTAAGCACTGTGGTATAAATTAACTTTTTTCGTGGTATAAATTCATAACAGTATAACTTTCAAAGTTAATAGTGTTGTAGATTTTCCTCTTAGCGCAACATGCTATCTTTCTCTAGTCATTTCTACTTAATCTTATGCTGTTTTCTCCCCCTCATCCTTTCTCTTCCTGCTTCACTCATCCCTCACCATAGTACAATGATAAGATGTCCATTTTTAGCCTTGTTATCTGAACTTCCTTCCTTACACATGACAGTCTGACTTATGCCAGTAAAGTTACGCAGAGTGGCAGAGCAAGGCTTTGCACAAAAGATTTCAGATGGGTTTTTTGTTTGTTTTTTAAGTACAGTTAATACAATACTATTTGTTTTGGGGGAAAGAGTTTACACATGGATAATGAATTGAGATAAAAAAAAAATTGACATACAATGTTATCTAGATATACTAGCCAATGTACAGTTATTTAACAGTTGTATCTATTTTAATTATTAAGACTATATTCAAGTTAAAAACACCAATTCTAAGTTATTAAATAGTAAACTTTTAACATATTGCTTTTAGCCAATAGTTTTAGTTTAAATAGATGTCATGACACTCCACTTTACTGTGTAATGTCCTTGGGTGTCGAGAAAGGCTTCCGCCAAATAATAAAAAAAATGAAATGTATATATAAACTTGGTTTTACATTTTATCAGCCCAGAGAGTCTAGCTTATAATAATAATTTAATGCAACATTCCTTTCAGCATTACCTTTTTATATTCTTACAAGTAAAACTAATGTTTAAAATCAAGTATGGTAAAAGCAAAACGTGGCATTTTACTGTAAACAAGAACTCTAATATCCCCAATCCACATAATATTTTCTTACACATTACTTAAATCACATTGCTGTTCTGTAGCACTACTACAGTGGTTTAATGTAGCCTGCTTTATTTACTAGCAACATGTTAGAATATGCCAGTACCGGATGACCTATACTGGCAGCCAGTGTAGGGAATGTAGCAGAGGAATTACACCGTGCTTTTGGGAACATTAAGCAATCTCTAGGCTGTTGGGCGGCCTAGAGGGAGGTTTTTGGGAGGCCAGCTAAGAGGGAATTGCAGTATACCACATGGGAGATGACTATAGCTGTAACAAAGGCACTTGGTCACGTCCCAGGTGAAAGCAGGTCTTGTTTGACTGCCCTGTGCAACAGTGCACGGGGCTTGGCCGCAGTGTAGGCCTTGTGTAACAGTCTGCTGTCTAAAGTCACACCAGTCTTGGCGAGAGAGACCATCGTCTTGTCAATATTGATAGAGAGGTCTCGGAGAGGGCAACATTTTTCAGACACAGAGTAGCTCATTCTTGACCAGATTAAATTTGCAGTCGAGGTGCACGCCTCCGCTTATGTGTCAGTAGACAAAGGAAGCGTGCCGTCAGCAGGACCGCTGGGGAATCTGTCGCATGGAATGATCTAGACTTGTCGGATGATCTCCGGCCCAACAGTAGCTCAGTGCTAGACCGTAACCTGGGTGTGGCCAGCAGGTTTTGCTGCAGCATGTCAGAGTTCACCTCATCGCAACACTCATTAAGTCATCACACCCATTTACCGCTTGATTCTCAGTACTGCGGAGTGATATGTATCAATTGGTGAAATTCTAAAGTAGAAAATGGTATACTGACCCATCCTTTTCTAGGCATTTGGGTGAGACGAGGGAGAAACTCTGTTTCTATTTTCCTGATGTAACTTTTAAGTGGCTGTTACTCAAAGGGATGTGAAGGCAGCAGAACATGCTGCTAACTGGTTAGCAAGGAGGAGGGGATTAAGTGACGAAGGCAGCCCATCGATATGACGGGGACTAGCAGGAGCACTTTATCAGGGCAGATGAGGAAAAGGGTTCAGCAGTAGAGGTTAAAAGTGGAATGCAATGGACTTGATTGAAAGGACGTGATTCATCAGCCAAGAAATGAGCCTAGAATGGGGAGGGAATACATTCAATCATCAGCGAGAAACATGGGGATGAATGGAGGGATGGGGAGAGGTAGAGGAGTATGCAGGTTAGCCTTTGAGGAAAGACCAGTTTAGGTCAGTAGAGAGGAAGGCTGAAAATGAAATGTTGTTTTACAAATATTCTCAGCCTAAACTGGAAGGCAAACATTTAAAGAATGTGACCCCAGAAATGCATCAAATGACAGCCTTGTGTCCAAGAGAAGTGAACAAAGGATGAGAATGCAAACAGGTTGACAATACAAAGAATCCCTCCTCAGCAATGGTGAGGCAGGAAGTTACTTTGTGTATATCCAGTGATGCGTGCAATACATGTGCACTCACAGTCAGAAAATAGATGGTAGAATAATATTAATTGCTAGGCCTGTATTAATTTGTCATATGTGTGATGATCACGGGGTGAATCGCAGAAATGGCTTCTTACCCAATGAAATGGAAAGACAGACTTTTGCAGGTTGTATGATGCAAGAATTTGTATGTGAATTGTAACAGGAAATGTAATACTATGCAAAAATAGTTTTTCTGTAATATTCTTGTGTGCCTGCATGCTTGTCTGTCTTCATGCATGCATGTCTGTGTTCATATTGTTTAACAGTTACACTCTGCAGGGTTGTGAAATATGTGGTGTTTATTGTAAGTGCTTGTATTATAAGAGGTGTACACACCTCATTAACCTATCATAATACACGCTCTTACAATCTAGCATTGCTTTAGTAACTATTCACATCTCGTGATTCTTATAACCAACCTTTCTGCTCCCTCTAAACAGCCTATCTTTAATCAGGATTTATTTGTGAAAATAACAGCATGCACCTGTATGTTGCCATTTTGAGTTTGGAATAAATGTGAGTGAAATGTGACCGTATTATTTACCCCTTCATCCTTTTACAGTATCTGCAGATGCAGTGGCCGCTTCTGGATGTTCCCGGAACTGCAGCTCTCAAGGATCCTCGTTCCCCCACCCCTACACACCTGGTAAGGGGTGGTGATCCACAAACTGGCTCGATCTTGGCTTTCATATTAAACATTAAAATGTTTAGGCCACATCTATATAATAATTATATTTGCATGTAGACGTGCCAAAGTCCAGTTTATGTTAAACAACAGCATAATGCTATAGAGGACTGTAAACAGGTTATTAGTATACACCTTTAAACTCGATTAAAACATTGCATTATTCTGAATGTGCTGTACATGGTCCTAACAAGTAACTGAATTATATTGAGATTAATAGGAATATGAGTAAAAACATATTTCAGCAGATTTCTCCTGTTGCACAAGCACAGCTAGACTGTTGAACTTGACACACAATGCTCTGAAATGTTATTTCTAAACAAATGGTCCCTAGGTAATAGGACAAAATAGTTTGCGATCACTCTCGTTTGGATATTTTTATTCAGTCAGAGATGCTGCCATCTAGTGGTCAGTTACACATTATTCTGTGTTTTGTAAACATTGTTTCTGTGTCCAGTCGAATAAGGTACCAGTGGTGCAGCATCCCCACATGTCACACCTGTCCCCACTGCTGTCCTACAGCCCAGACCCCTTCCCTCCACAGACTCCACCTCCACACTTCTCTCCTGACGCAGGTAAGATCCCTGCAGCCTCACAATAAAAACACACGTGAGAGAAAACTGTATCTTCCCCCAAATTCTGCCCACAGTCTCCGTTAAAGGTTATGCAAGAAACGTACCTTTTGTTGGTTAGTTCAGTTGTGGCTAAATTCGTTTTGATCTGAAGTAGCTTTTCGGTTGGTTTAAATGTATAGTAAGCTATTGTAAGCTAATATACTTTTTGTCAAATTCACCAGATATCTCCTTGTGGTCTGCTATTTTACTGTTCTGTGTCTGCTGAAAAAATAACCTGGTACACAGCCCTGGCTCTGTAAATAGGAACACAAAGGGTTGTAGACCGCACACAACAGTATCATTTTCTTCCCAATGTGTTTCCAATGTGGCATATGACATTGAAGGGAGTGGTGTTTTTGTTATAATGGAGTTAAAATATGAACAAGCTTTCTTAAGAATGACTTACTATACCTTTTCATAGTGGTTCTATATGACGTTCTGCCACTAGTTTGATTACAACACACACAGAGGGAGTGTGATATCATTCTCTGCTCAGGATACAATTACTCAAGCCTGGTGTAACCAGACCCAAAATTCACTTTATGAATAATAGGGTCTGGCCATGTTCCATTGGCAATTGTTAACAATCAGGCGTAGACACAATTTTGAAACTATTGGACAGCGTTATAACCAATCGGCGTTGCTACAACTGTTTTGATTGCCTCGTAGCTCTACCACCATTTCGAAACATGCCTGATTTGAATGTCATAGCAGTAACCCACCCTGGTTGGTCCGCCAGCAGGGTGGCTGTAAAAACGCTAATGCAAACAGGGTTTCCAGAATGTAATTTCAGCGAAAATAATTCATCCGAGAAAAATAGTTGGGTGGAGGCGGGCTACAATTACACCACTATATCTTTTACATAGAAAATAGTTGTTTGCTGCTATATTATTTAAAATATCTTGTATAAAAATGGTTTGGAACTTAAATCATACAAGCGCCTAGTTTCATCCAAAAGGTATACTACTGTGGCTGTTAACTCCCGGCCAAATAATTCTATCCACGCCGTGAACGTGCTGTTCTGCATGTCAGTTTAATGATAGATTTACTTAAAAATATGGCTAATTCCAAGGTACTCTGGCATATGGTCTTTTACATACAGCCATAGCTGACACACCCACAACACAAGGCAGAAATGACGTATATTTAGAAGAGCCCAAGTGCTAATCCGCATTGCAGAAAGCCACACAGTTGGTAGTACACCCTGGGCCCTCAGGTGGAAGCAGTCAGTTGTTCAGTTGTGTGGCTCTTCTCCACGGGGCAGGTATCTCCCGGACCCCTCACCCTGCTGAGCTGTCTCCATACTATCCCATCTCTCCTGGAGGCATGGCCCAGATCGCACACCCCCTCGGATGGCTGTAAGTTAGCACACGCGCACACACTGTGTTTAAGCCTTAAGCCACTGGAGACAACACACACACACACTAATGCCTTGCCTCATTCTGTCACATTCTCTTCTTCACTCTGGCACATAACCCCCTCCCCCTTCTCTCTCTCTCTCTCTCTCTCTCTCTGTCTCTATAGGCAGGGCCAGTCCATGTATCCAATTGCTGCGGGGGGGTTCAGACCCTCTTATCCGGCTGCTCTCGCCATGAACGCCTCCATGTCAAGGTAAGCGGGGGGGGCTGGATCTGGGAGACTTCTCTATGTGGGCTGCTGTTACAGAAGGCGGGGTGTAATGTCTCCTGCATGTGATCCCTCTGCAGCCTGGTGTCCGGAAGCTTCTCGCCTCACTTGATGCCCACTGCCCAGTCGTCCATCCCCCACCCGGCCATCGTCTCCCCGACCGTCAAGCAGGAACCTCGAGACAGCAGCCAGCATGGGTAACAACCATAGACTATTCTCCTGTCATTTAGTATAGGATACCATACATATTTCACTACTCCCTTTAGTCCAACTTTCTCATGAATAATGTCTTCACCTCTTATCACTCCAATGACTCGTGTATAGTGATATAATGTTGGTGGCTTGTAATAACGCATTGTTTTTTATAATGGACGGGTATTTATTGAGTAAGATGATGTACATAGTGACCCTTTTTGAACCTTTCTGCATTTATCTCCATCAAAGAGGATACGTTCCCACCTGGTTGCTGTGGAAATGTTTACGCGGATTATTTGTGTCATTATATTAAATGTATATATAAATAAATCTATATAAATACAATAATTTTGTTTGCATATGGTTATAATATACAGTGCATACATTACACATACATAGACTAATAAAGGGTGTTTAAATTGCTTTGTCCACTAGGTGGCTCCACAGACTGCAAATATAATCCTTGTGTGTCATTTGAACCCTTTTCTTTTTCCATCCCACAGCAGCAAGCTCATGCCCCCTGCTCCCAAAGAGAAGGAGGAGGAGAGGAAGCCTCACATTAAGAAGCCCCTGAACGCCTTCATGTTGTACATGAAGGAGCAGAGGGCCAAGGTGGTGTCTGAATGCACTCTGAAGGAGAGCGCCGCCATCAACCAAATACTGGGCCGCAAGGTGAGCTTTGGAGTTCTTCGCTGTGTGTGTGTGTGTGTGAGTGTGTGTGTGTGTGTGTTAATCAGCACTATGTCTGTGAACAGTGGCACTCCCTGTCCCGTGAGGAACAAGCAAAGTACTATGACCTGGCTCGCAAGGAGAGACAGCTCCACTCTCAGCTTTACCCTGGTTGGTCAGCCAGGGACAACTACGTGAGTAAACATGCACCTGCTGCTCACCGGGACAGACCAGTGTCCTGTTTGTTAGTAGTTCACAGCCAACTAAGAACCACAGCCTTATAAACATACCCAGAAACCCCACTTTGAAAGCCAGTGATCATATGCTGCATAGTGGATATTTAAAACACAGCTTTCATGTTAGTCATACTGTACAATATTACTAGCCATGACTTTTCAGTGCATGTGGCACAGAGAATACTGTAGTAACAAAGGGAGGTTTACACTGGATAACGCTGTACTTAATTATTGGTTTGGTTTGATTTGATGCAAGTTATGAAGCTAAATGTTTTTTGGTTTTGTTTTTAGGGAAAGAGAAAGAAGCGAAAGAGGGATAATACCAAGCCTGATGGTAGGCCAGAAGGTAAGGCTGGATATTCAGCTTTCTTCAAATATTAATAAACATTAATGTAAAAGCTGCATCACCTGTATTAATGTTTATTAATATGAATGTTGAAATCAAGTGTTTTTTTTAATAACTTATTTTAACCACAACCACCTTAATTTGCCTTAATGTGGCTTCATTTGAGGAAATATATTTACCCTGCAGCAATAAAATGTTATTTACATTTCCCATATTGCAAATGGGCTAAGTGCTAAAGGTGTGGCTACTGTAACGTAATGTAGTGTAATGGCATATAATAAATGAAGACATATTCTGAGGTAGGCTTCATAGGCTGATGCTGTCAGCATTGTATATGAATTTGACTGCCATCCAGCGACCTGATTGGCTGTGTGCGTGTGTTCCAGTGCCTGTGGAGCACTTCTCTCCCCAGCCCAAGAAGCCGTCCATGTCCCACGAGAAGCCCCCTGCCCACACCCACCTGACGCACAGCCACCTGTCCCAGGCCAGCCCCGCCTCCTCGCTGGACTCCCCGGCGACGCCGACCACGGCGCTGGCGTCGCCCGCGGCGCCGGCCCCCACACACACGGAGCACACGCACTCCCACGGCGAGCACACGTCACCCTACGCCGAGCAGGTGCAGCCCCTGCCGCTCCTCACCAAGCCCCACCGGCCCACCAAGGACCTCCACGCCCACCTGCCCCCTCTGGTGCGCAGCATGAAAACATCAGGACCCCCCCTGACCACCTCCTCTCCCCACTCTGCATCCCCCTCCTCCAGTTCCCCTTCCTACTCTCCCCACATGATGTCCTCCAGGAGCAAGTCTCCGCCCCTTCTCACTCGGCCTTTTCCACTACCTCCCATGTTGGCCCCGCCCCCCTCCACTCACCAGTTGATGCAGAGTTCCCATCGTGCCTTAGCCCAATCACAGCCCCTCTCACTCGTCACCAGAACCAATCACTAAACTTGGCTTGATACTGTAACTAGGCAGAGATGAAATAAAACGTTTCACCCTAATTTACTTGTTAATGATTTGAAGGGTGAATGTCTACCTTGTTCTTACCTCTTTTGGCTGTAAATAGGCTTTTTTTTTTTTTTTTGTTTTTTACAACTTTTAATAGATAGAATACATTTTATATTGGTATGAAAAGTAAAAAAAAATATTGGTCAATATTTGACTACATCCTTCTAACGTTCTTCATGAAACAATGTATTTTTGTAAGCTTCTATTTTTCATGATGCCACATTTTCTCATTTCATTTTCTGAACGTTCATCTTGAGGATTTATGTTAAGGACTAGACTTTTAAGGACTGGAGTTTTTTAACAGAAAATGACTGCAGCATAAATACATGTTTGGTATACTGTTTTGTTAGTAGTTATGAGTGTAGAACTATTTTCAGTTGTTTTATAAATCCCCTCCCTACTGTGTTAATAAATATTCATTGATTACTGACTAATAGTGCACCGTTTTTTGTATAGATATTGTGTTAATTGATGCTAAATGAATTAAAATGGTTTTAGAAAATTTGATAAACAACTGTTAAATGTAAACTGTCGACCTGTTAAGTACAGCTCATTAGACTTGCTTGTCATTGAGTCACTAGATATCCCAGAGATCCTATCAACTAATGGCCAATGACCATACATCACAATGCAAATTTGTGCAATTAAAATATTAAAGAAACTAGCATGTTCAACTGAAACTGTTTTAATATATATATCCCTTGTGATGTACTCAGAAATCTCGTATTTGGCCACACGGTGGCGCCATCTGATTGTATATGATTTGTGTGCTTTTTTATACTAATTATTTCTTTATGCATGTATGTTGTATTGTCATGCCTTTAACCCTCCTGTTGTCCTCGGGTTTCAAAGTCACACCTTGTTGTGTCACCACTGCACATCATATGCCTGTGTAAGCTGTAGAATTTGGTTTAGCGCCTTCTATCTGCCACAAAGAGCTAGTGATTTGGGTCATTTTGACCCGGAGAACATTACGAATTCTACAGCTTACAGACATACAGGTGCTGGTCATATAATTAGAATATCAAAAAGTTGGTTTATTTCAGTAAATCCATTCAAAAAGTAAAACTTGTATAATGTATACATTCATTCCACACAGACTGATATATTTCAAGTGTTCATTCCTTTTAATTTTTATGATTATAACTGACAACTAATGAAATCAGTATCTCAGAAAATGTGAGTATTGTGAAAAGGTTCAATATTGAAGACACCTGGTGCCACACTGTAATCAGCTAACTAACTCAAAACACCTGCAAAGGCATTTAAATGGTCTCAGTCTAGTTCTGTATGCTACACAATCATGGGGAAGACTCCTGACTTGACAGTTGTCCAAAAGACACCATTGACACTTTGCACAAGGAAGGCAAGACACAAAAGTTCATTGCTAAAGAGGCTGGCTGTTCACAGAGCTCTGTGTCCAAGCACATTAACAGAGAGGCGAAAGGAAGGAAAATATGTGGTAGAAAAAAGTGCACAACAAATAGGGATAACCGCACCCTAGAGAGGATTGTGAAACAAAACCCATTAAAAAATGTGGGGGAGATTCACAAAGAGTGGACTGCAGCTGGAGTCAGTGC
>JAODUG010034353.1:0-18294 GCA_027564795.1 Aphredoderus sayanus
TGTATTTATTTCTTTATTAATTATTTATTTATGTATTTAGGTTGTTTTTTGTGCCTTTTAACCCTGTTGTTGTCCTCAGGTTTCAAAGTCACACCTTGTTGTGCCAGCAGTGCACATCATATGTCTGTAAGCTGTAGAATTACGTTTAGCGCCTTCAGTAACTGACACTAAGGGGTGACAGCGAGTGACCCCTCCGATTCGTCAAAAGCAATGACTTGACCTTTTCCAATCAAGCACCCGCCTTCAATACCCATGATTTCTGAAGAATATAAACACACTGTGTCACCACTTATTCAATCGATAGAGGTGTTGAAATTATGAAAATCTAAACTATTTTCCAAACATTGATTTAGATCCTGCAGTTCATTATAGACTGTATATAAATAAATTGATCAACACATTTATATACTGTACTGCATGGGTATAGAAATGAATCATTCTTTGTGCAAACATGGAAGAGCTGGTGCTTTAACATAAGGGAAGCTTGCAGTTTCCTTTATAAACTGTTATATAATGTTCTACAGAGGTCCTGATGTCTGTATTTCTTTTAGGCTGCTATTGTTTGCTTTAGCGGTAGGTTTGAATATTGGTCATAGGAATATTAACTCAGAGGGGGAAACCGAGGGAGGCGTTGAAGAGAAAATATATTCTGATGAATGTCTGACTGTTATAACTCACGCAGGCATCGATTGCTGGTGAAAAGCTCAGCAGATTTATCACATTCTCCCTTGCTGTTGCCACTGTTGCTGCAGTCGCACCAAGGAGACAGAGTCATGTCCAATGAGCGCTGGTAGTTAGGAGTCATCACCGTACCTGGATAACACATGAATACAGAACAATACAGGCTGCAGTCAAATGCACTTCTCTTAATAATTTCCCCAACCTACATGTCCAGGTCCACGAGCTGTTGGATGTTGAATCACTTACAGTGGTTTATCAATGTTTAGGCGGTTAGCAATAACAAGACAACAGCGAATAACTTACCTATAAGGCCAGAGTAAGCCAGCAAACAGTCTGCATAGTTTTCTCTCAGACAGCCTGATTTGGAATGGGCCTCTGGTTGACAGTTGCTGATGAAGTCTGCCAGTCTGGATCTACACATGCAGTACACACACATTGTAGGTGCACCATACATTACTGGTAGTAGGCCTACTAGACATTTTGCATAGTTTTGCTGATTCTAAATGAAAATAAGTAATAGACGGAGTCAAACAAAATATTATTTGAATTCCTTTTAAATGCAGAGGATGATGTTAGAGCTCTTGATTAATTAAATGGGATGGATAACATCTCATCTGCTTTGGCGCACTGATCTCAAACTAATGGCTTGTTTACAGTTTTCTGAGTAATAGTGTTGTTTCAAGTCAACCCAGAAAAGATTTGAATCCATAATCATTGTCTTAACCCTCGTAATGGATTCAGAAATATCGTATTTGGCCACACAGCTGCGCCATCTGATTGTGTATGATTTGTGTGTTTTTCAATTGGCATTGCTGGGTGTATTTATTTATTTATAAATTATTTCTTTATGTATTTGTGTTGTTTTTTTGTTCTGTTGTTTTGTTTACCCTTCCTGTTGTCCTTGGGTTTCAAACACACACCTTTCTGTGTCAGCAGTGCACATCATATGTCTGTGTAAACTGTAGAATTAGGTTTAGCGCCTTCTATCTGCCACAAAGTGCTAGTGATTTGGGTCATTTTGACCCAGAGGACATCACAAGGGTTAAGATGCCAGAGGCTTACCCAGTACCACCAAGGTGTACTGTCAGATGTACTGTATATGTACAGAGTAACAGAGATATAAAGGAAATAATAAATGTTTGTCCCCTAGTGATTGCCAACATCTTAAAGTCCCTTTCTTTCCACACAGATTACGTTCACCTTCTTACTAATTTACACACAGGTATTTTTAATGTTGCTGATTAGACTTGTTTTCAGGTGTAGGCATATTCACACACTGCTCATATACAGTACTGTATATATGCTCACATCATTTTAAGGTGATGTGAGTTTAACTGAACAGTTGTGTGATTTAAGACTTGGTTTCGGTTTACAGACTAGACAGGAACAAAGTGTAACCCTCTGTCTTTACTCTTTCTCCTTACCTGCAGATGTAATTGGCCTTGCATGCGTTCTGAAGCGTCATGCAATTAGGCTTGTCTTTGTCTTCGTAGGAGCATGCCGGCACGATAGTTTGCCGTCTGCGCTCTGCACACGCGGCCTGGTCCCTTACTGGGCACGAGCAGAACAGCATTCCATAGCTGTGTTTGGCTGGAACCTTTTTTGGTTTTGGTTACAAACAAAAACAAATGCAGTTGCTGTGTATGAAGAAAGAGGTGTTTTATTTCATCTAAATGAAATGCTTCCTTTTTTGATTTGGAATTATTCAATCCACAAATTTAGAATATAAGGGCTTCATGTATAAAGTAAATAAAAACAGATCCATACTGTTTTTACTATACTCTAACATCAAACATCAGAAATATGTTCAAATATAGTCACAGAAGATGTGACCACCTTTCTGTGCTGGTAGGTGATCACTTAGCAAATGGACAAATGTGACAAATGGACTGTATTTAGGAGATACATATATTATAATGTATGTATATAATGTTTGGGTATGTATACTCCAACACAGCAACTTTGGCTGTTTGACATAAAGTGTGCAAATTATTTAAAACATTGTTATAAACTATTAGAACTGCAAAAAGAAGAAGCTTGAGTACAATTGCAAAGGAACAGTTTGGCATCTCAAGAATGTTTACAGGTGACCCAAAGCAAGGCTCAATCCCATGATACTCTGACTGGAGTCAAACACCCGTGCCAAACAATTATCCTCGCCCCCTTGCTTCACCTGCTGGTAACAGCTATATGACTGTTTCCTCCATGTAACAAAAGATGCAAAATGCCTTATGGTTGACAAAATGATTACCTTGTCAAAAAACTGCCGGAGCGCCTTGTGGCATTTTCGCTTGTTGCACACCTCCGAGGCAGACACTCTGTTAGTGCAGGGATTGATGTAAGCTGAACGATACTTTTTACATGTGTCATTCAGGTTACACTCCTTGGCTGCATTCAGACAGTTGCTCTCCCTCGTGGAGGCAGGTTCACCTGAGGAGAAAGGAGAGATGGGGAGAGAGAAGGACAGAATCGATAAAAATATATGAAAATAGCACATATTTTGTAAATTAAACTGTCAGACACAATCTCAATCTCCAATCCAAACATGTACATGTGTAAATGTCCTACTAGAGAGCCATTCATGCTTACAGATATAGATTGCATAGTAAGCAATTGTAAGCTAATACATTGTTTGTAAAATTCACCAAATATATCTCCTTGAGGTCCGCTAGGCTGACTGTTGTTTGTGCATGCTGACAAAACAATCCGGTATTTATACACAGCCCTGGCTCCGTAAACGGGAACAACAACAACAACAATATCCTACCCTCAGCAATGTGTTTCCAGTGTGGGGGGCAGAGCTAATGAGGGAGCACCCTATGGCATTGAAGGGAGAGGACAGGTGTTTCTGTTTTGATAGAGTTATCAAATATCAACATGCTTTCTCTAGAATTACTTACTATACCTATAATTTACATGTGGAGAAGAGAAAACAAATCTGACACTATATAATAAATTATCTCTGCTACTTTCTTCGTTTTCTGTTTCTGCTTTTATGTCTGACAGAGTCCTATTTGACAAAAGTAATTCTGAATGTACACGTATAGCTTTAACACCAGCTTCTTCACCACAATTCAACCTCTTGTTGCTGCATTTCAGCAGATGACCAACTGTGAGTAATCGCATGCACTTTGCCAGTGAGTTCATGTCTCTTTACAGTTTCAAAGTAAACTTTCAAATTGAAATCAATTATAACTTCTGTGTTTGGTATGTGAACTGCTTTGGGATTACAGTAAATGAAGCAGCTACTGTAGGTGTCTGGAAATTCATCGTCCAGGTTACAAGGTTATGTTTTCATTCCCAACATTGGTCTACCTGTAGATTTATTGTGTTTGATTTTTGAGTCCTACTATACAGTATGTGACACTGTTGTATCTGTTATTACTGGTTAAAAGTGTGATAAACCATAAATTGAAAATATAACAAGTGTTTCCATCCTGCCTAACGCAAATTATGAGAAAATCTATCAGAAGTGAACACTTTGGCTTGTTAACTGCAAGCAAATTATTCTTTATAAACGGTTCATATCATGAGACAGGTTGGGCCCTCGGCCCTGTTGGAGGGTCCTTGATATAACTATTCAATATGTATGAGCTCCCTGTGATTTCCTAGGTAGAGACATAACCTTCAGCCGGTTCCACAACAAAATGATGCTCTTATGGGGAATAACCAACGATCTGTTTTATTTATTATTAGTCCTATTTCTGCATCTGTACATGTTATTGGTACTTTAAGAGTGTTTCAGTTTGAAGCTACTGTACTGTATGTGCTTGCAGTCGTGGTCTTTACTGTACATGAGAGGCCACACCAAAATATGTACAGGAGTGAATTGTGGCTAAAGTAGTGACTCTCTCTCTTCAGAGAGTCTCCAATGTATGAATCTAAGTGCATACAGCTACAGTATGCATGCTACGGTATGCATAAACATGTGAAACACACACACACACACACACACACACACACACTCACTTCTGTCATGGCTCAGTCACAGCCCTTCCTGCCCATCTGATGTTCACTTACAGTATCCTCATTCTCCACATGGAAGAATGAATTCAGTAATTTAGCCTTTTCAAGTGGAACTGAGGCTCACCGAACTCTTTCATGCACCGCAGAATGAGCCATGATTAAATCGGAATGTGCTCCTGAACCTTGGGTTAATCACACATTACAGAACCCATTACTTATATCTGACAAGTGCATGGAGATGTGAGCTGTGGTCATGAAGGCTCTGTTTGCAGCTCTCAGGGCAGTAGGCGGGACACTTTTACCTCAATTACAGTGACCAGAGAAAGACAATGTTAAATAACACCAACGTATTAAAGCCACAGTTTTCTTCTAGTTAATAAGTGCTACTTTGTCATTTGCATCCGTAAAGGGTTTGTACTCTACGTGCATGTGTGACTGTGTGTGTGTTGTGTGTGCAGTGTGGACATTCTGAGCATTCTGAGGCTCTATGTTGTAATACAGTACACAACCAACAAAGAGACGACACATGCTCACTGAGGGAACAAACCTTTTCTATTCAGGTCTTTCATATCTTTCATTTCATATCTGATATATAGGGGAACATTCAATGTTTTCAGAGCAACATCATAAATCTTTTAATTTATGAATTAAAACTTCGCTTATCGCTTGTTTGTTAAAATGTTTACATTTTTGTGATACTGTATAACAGTAAACTCAACCTAAACGAAAACCTTCTGTACAAACTAGAAACCTGCATTACTGCACCCCTATATGTTAAAAGATAATTGGCTTTAGCACAAAACAAGTGTAATTTGCTCTCCAAACATTGCACATCCTGAGATAAACCACCAGCTTGCAGTTAATACAGACTATATGACAGGCCAGTGGATGAGCTTTGAAATTTGACCTTTTGGCCTCTACTATCCAGCTAGAGGTTAATAAGACACCTATAACAAGAGGTTAATGACAACATCCTGAGGGCTGTGCTTAAAAGTAAGGTGAAAGTCTGACTGTGAAAAGACTCAGGTTGCTATTGTTTGGCTGCCAAAATGCCTCGTCTCAGTGTAAAATGTCAGAAATACTAGCTCATATACCAACTGCATGCATGTAATGGACCCGGTTTGTCTGTGTTGGGGGTTGTAACAGCCCAGTTTCAGATTACACAAGATTATGTACTTGAACGGACTTTGAAGAGCCTGAGTGGTAAAAGCTGGAAAGCAAATATTAAAATGCACTGTCTAACGAAAGATTTGAACAAAGTACATACATGCACCATGGTTGCATACTGAAGATACATTTCAATAACTCAAAAACTGCAAGTAATTTGGACTTTGGAAATGTATTCTTTGGAAAGAGCTGTTTAAAGAGCTGTTTACATGTAATTACCAGATTAATGCTAAGGCGAATGTTTAAAGGCCCAATCTGTGTGTTGGGGTGTTTGGGGCCGAGCAGCTGTAGTAGCCTAAAAACTATAGCTCACAAATGAAAAATACATTTGCTACGGCAGTTAACTTTCACTTTTACAAAACTCAGTAACATATAGCATGCCTGATTACTTGTGTGGATAAATCACTTGTTGAAGGAAAGACAGACTCAGGCCAGTCCACCTAACTGGGTGGGAAGTCATAGATTGCTTATTAATATTATATAGTTGCTGAAGTGATGATGTCTTCCTGATTCTAGAGCCACAACATCACTATTTATTGAGCATATCAGGTAGCATGCTGAGGGTTAGTGAGCCAGCTGGCTGGGAAAGCCATTAGGGCATAACTACTTACCTGTGGGGCAAATTAGTAATTTAGACACAGTTTGACCAGATTGTCTTCTTTGTGCGGTGTGTGATGTGACCACAGCATGGTAATTAAAATGGTTTGAAAAACAGAATATTTAGGGGTACCTATACCCTGTAGCCAGTGATCCGGTACATTACTTGTTTTTAACAGACAAATAAAGGACGTGGAAAGAATGTGTGAAAATTATTATGCAAATTCGAGATTATTGTGTAGCGCACAGTACGAGAAAATTGCAATTATGACCACATATTTATTTGGAGATTATATTCTATCAATATTTTTGATAATAATAATAAAAAAACTGTAAGGGCTGTCACCTGTGTGGGGCTATAACCAAGGGAAATACAGGCCTGGTCATATGGCATTTGAGTATGTTTTAGGATTAAATGTGCACTGTTTATTGTAAATGATACTAGAGCATTAGATATCCATTAATATTGTGAATAACAGAATAACAGAACAGCATGTTCTTACATTTTGATCAAGACCTGCTACTGTAGACACAGGTGGTTATAGATCAATTTAAACTTGCCAGAACCACCTGCCAGTCGAGACAACATAAATCTGTTTACAGTTTCATAAAGAATGTGGCACTTTATCAAACAGTGTGCATATTTTACCATAAACTAGCATCTAAATATCCTTGTCAAATAGATTTTTCTATCTACTCCAAACCTGAACCCATTATTAAGGTGAATCATTTCTACAAGTGCCTATATGCAGGTAGATCAGTACTGTCAGTGGGAAGGCTTCCATAGTTTTATAATGACAGAATAAGCTAATAGTGTTCACTTATTCTAAATCCTTTACCAATCCGATTATAAAACCATGATACGCGTGTGTGTGTGTGTGTGTGTGTGTGTGTGTATGTGTGTGAGCACCTGTTCATGCCTGAGGGAAAGAGAGAGAAAGAGCGAGAACCACAGCACTGAACAATAATTGCATGGTGTGGTTTCACCTTGAAACAAACCCACAGCAGCAATTGCCGGTAACTAAGATGCCCTCGAGCAATTTGCAAAACTTGCACCTACGCGGGCAAAAACAATAACAGGCGCACATACAGCATATCCCTCTGCCCGCAGGAAAATCACAGCATCGACACTGTGGTATCTGTAGAAAGTAAATGTGTAGCCTGGCTTATTAGCATTAGTGGAGATTTATGGGTTTTTTCGAACCTGTCTCGGGTCTTGATTTACAGTACACTCGCTTTAGCTACAGTACCCCTTTAAAAACGGTTGGGAAACAGTTACGGTTATTTAGATTGTAGATGTAGATGCTGAAATAGTATTTCAAAATTCCAAAATGTCATACAATATATGCAGGTGAACGATAGTATGCTATCAGTTCAGAAGATATCTGGCATTAGATAGGTAACATACTGTACCTTTCGGCATAAGACAAAAAACCATTAGCATAAATTATACTGGTTACTGTATACATTTGCTTATCATGATAAACAAATGTTTGTGTGTGCATGACTGTCAGCTGTTTATTTATCAATGTAAGCAAGCGAAAGAGAGAGCGAGAGAGAGAGAGAGTGTGTCTGCGTGTGTGTGTGTGTGTGTTTCACATGTTTATGCATACCGTAATATTAATAGCTGTATTCACTTGCAGGATGGCATGCAAATTTGTCAAGATGGGATATGATGTATACTGCATATGTTTATGCATATGCGCACTGTTAGTGTGTGTGTGTGTGTGTGTGTGTGTGTGTGTGTGCTGGGGGCCATGCGTTGTGTGTCTGTAGTACTGTATGTAAGGGATGTGGAGTTTGCTCACTTTACAAGTCTCATGCCTGAAAAGAAAATCTTATCCTGCCTCATGGGGACCACAGGGTTTTATGCCATCAGGTCCCAGCCATGATTAGCATGGCCTCCATCACCACTTGGAGCTGCTTGTTCACTTGGCTCACTCAGTGCTGCTTGTCATGCCTGAGCCACCAGGTAGGCTAATCGCTGTAAGGGATTTCTCTTCTCCTTCTTGAAGCTGCTTTGCCTGAGCCCTCATTTGCTAATAACACATGATTACATATTGGTGGCAAAGAACAGTGGATATTCACTGAGATTTTCTCTTTCGTTTTGCTCGACTGCCTAAATAAGATTGAAACTAAATATCTAACTATGGTATTTAAATGTACATTTATATTTGCATTTACATACTATACAGCGGCTTCTCTCATCAACCACAAATTTCTTGGCCATACATTTGCAAAACATTGATAACTGTACATACTTTCCTTTAAAGATCTAGCATTAATGGGACATATGTTGGGAAAATAGGTGCCACTATTTAGCCTAATCTCATAAAACACATAAGCATGTTTTACTTAACTGCCTGGCATTCTTTTCTTTTTTTTATGTTATTGTACTGGCATAAAAGAGACCTCAACATCTAATAGAGTTGTGACCTTCTCTCTGATCATTTAACAACCAAATACAGTGCAGACATCTAACAGTGGGAAACATATTGCTGGAAGAAAAGAAAATGACACATCTAGTTATATATTCAAATAAATCACAACCTTTGTCTTTCCCTGGGCTTAAAATTCCCTCTAAGCTATACTTATTTAGAGAAAATTGACTTTCTCTACTATTACCAAGGAGCAAATCCAAAGTGTCTCTAGGTCATTGGCTTACATGGTTTAAAGCTGCCCTGTGCTAAAGGAGTCATCAGATTTATAGAATTGCAGGAAGATGTTTTATGTTTATTCATGCATCTCTATCATGAATTTACTGACTCAGAACTATTCTGTACTTTAGGCTTTTGTAGGTTTGAATCAGGAGGCTATGCTATGTAGTCCACTTATTCATAAAAATGTGTATGCACAAGTTAATTTCAAACTACAGACAATGGAAGCAAATACAGAGGCACTAAGTGAGC
Organism: Aphredoderus sayanus; assembly: GCA_027564795.1. Lineage (NCBI taxonomy): Eukaryota > Metazoa > Chordata > Actinopteri > Percopsiformes > Aphredoderidae > Aphredoderus > Aphredoderus sayanus. The sequence continues at coordinate 9,321 of JAODUG010034353.1, forward strand.
ACTAGGCATACTGTCTAACATGTCTAAGTGTCTGTAGAGTAGAGTACACAGCAAACCACAGTAACCTAGAATAGGTTTACGTAACATAGTGCAATGGGTAGGTAGGATACGATTTGATACCAATTTAAAGGGTCACGATATCATTCCATTTGTATGATATCATTAACAATATGATTCGATATTGATTATTTTCTCCCTATTGTTACTTTTCAGTACAATCCAAGCCACTTGCTCACAGACTGGTATGGTGGCCAAAGCTGGTACTGCAGCCAAACATTTACAGTATGTTGCCCAAAATGCCTATTTCCCAATGATGGCTGTTGCAAAACTGATGCCTCTAAAATGATTGTTTTGTAGACTGAGAATGCATGCTAAAAACAGAAGATAGTAATGTGCATGCTCGGAATCATGACATACTGTACAAAACTGACAGAAGTCGGAAAAAGCATTTGGTCATTATTATATTCATTAATTTCTGTATTAACAAAGACAGAAATTTGGCAGGCAAAACATTTATACTGGCCATATTTGTTGTACAAAACAATATTCACATTGTCACATTTGAACGCCCCCACTCATACAGGGCATCAGTCAAATTGTACTGTAGGCCTACTGCTGAGCTGCTCAACATAAGCAACTAGCTCCCACGAGCACAGGTCAGGGTCAGGCCAGACCAAGAAGACAAAGCCTGCCGAGGATTAACTTGTTGCTTCAGGCGGTAACAACCTATGAATTACTCTTTAGACCAGTGAGGATCTTTTGGCAGTCATCATGCCCCCACACTCATTCTCTCTTCATTTCTTGTTTGCTCAGTTTTCAATAAGACCTCCCGCAGGGCTACCGTGATAGACTGGGTTGACACCACGAAGTCTGCAGGAGAAGGCAAAGGGTCTTGGCTCACTGTCAGACCCAGTGCTAGAGTTTCCCTTTGTGACTGTGGCAGCTTTGGTGCAATGGATTTGTGACTTTTATCCACCAGAAACCGGAGAGTGTTACGAAAGTAAAAGAGATACAGACTAATATCTGATGGTTAGGGTCTTAAAAAGAATAAAATATGGCACAGTTTTGCTGTAGGCTGCTTGCAGGCTCTGTAGAGTTGTTATTCTCACAGTTTACTTGAGCAGAAAGAGGGCAGATGGGGTCTTCACAGCAGCGCATATGACTTTACAATGGCTAGATGGCTAGTGTGAAATTAGAAACTGACACTGTTGTACAAAGCTCCTATGAAAGCCACACCCTCTTGTACAGACACATGCCTCAAATGCGGTTATTTGCCCTTTGTGAACCGGGATCTCATGAAGTTTGTATACTGCAATCATTCTTCCGATTTAACCCTCAGTTATCATGGCTGATTAGCCTATTACTTTTTCAGGCCTACTGACTATGAAAAAATCTTAATAGATAGTAGATTAAACATGGCAAGATGAAATATGATTGTTCAATGGTTGATTGCTGTAGTGCCCTTCTAATTTAGAGTAATCGTGTAAGTGCCATATTTTGTATTATTGGTTTTGTCAGAATTACATTACAGTTTCTTAACCCTCGTGATGTCCTAAAAATATTGTATTTGGCCACCCGTTTGCGCCATCTGATTGTGTATGATTTTTTATGTTTTTTAACCCTTGTGATGTCCTTCGGGTCAAACTGACACAAATCACAAGCTCTTTGTGGCAGATAGAAGGCGCTAAACCTAATTCTACAACTTACACAGACATCACGAGGGTTAATTGGCATTGCTGTTTGTATTTATTAATTTATTAATTACTTCTTTATGTATTTTCTTTGCGTATTTTGGCAATGTATCCACATTGCCAATAGCTTACATATTGGCTACTTGTATTTATCTTACTCCAAGACCTAGAGATTACCATTCCTCCTATTATCTGATCTGAAATGCCATCTAACCTACTGTAACCAAAAAGGTTATTGGACCTTAGTCAAAACGTGTCCTCATGTGCTCCTGGAGGTCAGCACAGCGAACGGTCTATACTATAGTAATATAATCAGTTCCACCTTTACTTCAATATGCAGCGTCATGTTACATCTCTCAAGGCCACTTGTCTATTGATTTAAAAATGATGTGGAATTTATTTCAGCTCTTGCTGGAGAATGTATTCTATGGTTATTGTAGCGGGTGTCACGCGCTTTTCAGTTTGTTTTAAGCCTGTTATGAACACATCATGGCAGAGGCTTTCTCCACAGACTGTAGATGAAGACAAGAGACTAACAAACAATGCTGTAAACAAAAAGGGCAAACCTAGTTTTAGACAGGGGAAATTGATTTTGGCATTTGATTAATGCACCGTTTTTCAGTACCAGTGTTACAGTACCTTTTCAAGCACAGTATCATGGCATACTGTATGTAAAGACCTACAGTAACTGTTTATTAAATGTGTTTATATTACTTTTGAAGCTGCTATACTTAACACTATATAAATGTGAAAACCTGCGTAGAGTGGACTGTGCCATACCCTACCATTGTGTTTATTGGCTACAGTACAGACTAGAGCTTACTATAATTTATTTTTTAGCTGTGCTTGCCCAGGATTTGGCTTAGTTACAGATCATGAATGAGGTCACCTTATGGCAAATGGATTCCTGATAATCTATCCTGTTAAGTGGATTTTTTTCTCCTGGTTACCTTGGGCTGTTTGGACTGCTATACATTAAACAGTGACTCAAGCCCTGAGGCCGAATTCCCACACCCCTATTTGTCTTGCTGTTACAATAGCCTTGCACTGGGGGGGATTATGCATGAAGCTGACAGGTCTTTCCTTTCATAAAATGGTGGGGGTGAGTACTGATGACTCTATGGATTATGATAGAAGAAAGCATTATCTGAAAATAAATGCTGGATTATTTTAGATTTGTAAATATTCCATTGGTAAAATGGACAGCTTTAGTACCATTGCCAATGTTCCAATCGTCATGTTTTTTTTTTTTACCTTGGGCTTTCTACATTCCATGGATTCTACTAGAATGTTTTTGCAGTAATATTCATGGCTCAATATGTCTTAGAGGGATTATTGAAAATGTAATTGTATATGAAATGCAATATGGATATAATTAAAGACACTGACAACTAAAAAACAAAACTCGAGTACTAGCTTTTATATATATTGATAACCTAGACAATAATAATATAATATTAATATAATACCTATCTTATACTGTAGGTGTTGTGAGTCTTCCTCTGGCCAAATAGTACTAGAATGGGATGCCAGATAATACAGTTCTAAACAACCCAACCATTAAAATGACATGCCTACATAAGGCTCATCAGTGTCATAAACCTATATCTGCTATAGGGTTACCTCATAACCTCATACAACTACATCTGCTAGGATAGGCTATAGGCCAAAGTTCACCTTATTGGAGACATGTGCCTCTTATCTATGGCCCAGGTGGGGTTGTGAAGTGATTTGACAGGTTATATTGAGAATTAGTTCATCACTACACATTTACTCTACAATCATCCCCATGTTTCTCCAGTCATTTTCACCTCAACCGCTAATTCCAGTTTGATGCCACAGGGAGTTGGAGCATATCACAGCTGTCCTTGGCCTTGAGTCAGGGAGACAGTCTCGATGGATGACCAGTCCATCACAGGGTCATTACTCACACACGCGTTTCACACCTATGGGCTATTTGGAGTCTCTAATTAGCCTAATTAGCATGTCTTTGTAAGTGTGAAGAAACCACAGTAGCCAGAGGATGAGAACCCACAAGCAGCGGAGAACAGGCAACTCTATACACCTGCATGCTGTCCTCCCCTACTGTTGAGCCGTAAATGGAATATAGCGCTGCCATGACAGTCATCTATAGCCACAGAGCACGGTCTGTGGACACTTGCAGTAAAATTCTGGTAAATCATCGTTAGCCAGCTTCTGTAGCTCAAGTGCCACAAAGTACCCAGACAGCACTTTAACAGGATGGGTCATTTATAAATAGCAAAAGCATGCCTGATTCAAATTGCCACTTTCAGCATACTGCAACAGTGAGAAAAAACACACGCGCAGACCTCACACTGAAAGCAAAGTGAAATATACTACTGTGCTTTGTGTATGGTGGGTCATAATGGTGGATAAAAGCCTTTGTGATGGATAATAGTAATGGAAAGCTGCAGGATGACAGCCGATATAAATAGAAAACGGTTGTTGTCAAATGGAGACAGATGTGTAGCTGGAGCTGATGATTGGAGTTCAGTTTGAGGTAAAAGTTTGAAAACAACATGATAATACACACCACCTTCAACTTTGAGCATTCCTACCTGATATCATGGGGGCCAGTCTGAAGATGTCTGAGAGCCGGCTATTGACTGGTTCATATGGTGAATCTTCCAGCAAATCATTTCCTGCAAACAGTTAAAAAGGTCAATAACATGCTTGTGTGAGTGTGCAAGTTTGTCTGTGGTCTGGTGTGTGTAGTGTGCACGTATAGAAAAAGAGTGATTTGGCTATAAATGCTTATTTAGCCAATGTTTCATATATTTATCATTATTAATTGAAACCATTAATAAGGTTTATTGCTGCTTTAGCACATGATTATATGATCTCAAATTATTATAATATTCATAGTCCGTAGATTTGACACTTGATCTTATAAGGAAATTATAACATTCATTTCCCAGAACAATTTAACGTACTGCCATAATATGACATGGAGGCAAAATTATTCAATTTTGATTGGATGTTTTATTGGACTTGTTGGAAATATGTGCATTGGGGGCTGATCTTCGTTTTTTCATGATACCCGAGGTTTGACCCACCTTGTAAACTTTGGAATAAACTCCAGAAGATGCGCAGACAGTTCTTTTCCTTCTTCATGCCCCTTCTACACCGGCAGTTATACAAAGGGCTCTGCTTCACGGCATCTATTGCGCTCCGGCACTCTCCCTGAGCCTCGGCGCCAGTGACCGCGCTGAAGTTGCTCTGCCTTCCCGCTACGCACTGCCTCATGGTCCGGTACTTGGTACTGCAGCTGTACTCCTTCAAACATTGTTCACTTGCTTTTACGCAGTCCAGTTGGCCGGGTCGGGACGCGGCTCTGCCGTCTACTTTTGTGGTGACTATAGAATCTGAGAGTTATAGGTCACAACAGTTAAAGCTCCGATGTTGACTGACCATGAGAAATTAACACATTATTTTAATTATTAGAAAGCATTTCTTTCTGAACGACAACGGAAACAATACGAAACTCACTGAACCATTTAGTTCTAATATTTCTTGAGCTAATACAAAGACACTGGTGGTGTAGGAAACATGCACACAAAAATAAATTCGTATTGTAATAACTGGAGAATGTATTAATTCCATTTGAACGTATCCGTATTGCGTCCCAGCGCACTGACCATTTGGCACAAACGCCGTGTTTTGAGTATTTGCCTCTGCAATAAACTAATTAAAACAGCAAATGTTGAAGTAGCCTAAACATTAGTTTGAACTAGGCCTAATAAACATTTAGACGATGAAAGCAGGACTTACCCAGCAAGGACAATGTAATGACAAATGTTGCTAAAAACATTGCGCTTTTCTATAACCCGTATGTCCAGCGTTCAGTGTTTTCTCAGACAGATCCGCGTTGTTTCACATTTATCATTATTTAAATGTAAGTGGGTATGCATTCTGTAGATCCACGTAAAAATCTGATTTCCAGCTTTTCGTGTTAAGGTCCAGTAGAGTACAAGCGACGCAAATATGCCACCTCGCAAAATGAACTAGCCTATAGGTTAATAAAACAGACTCCCAAAGAGCTGACCACTTCCACAACAGTCTGTTAGCTCACTCGGATCGTCCCATCCAATGTTTCTACTCCGGTCTCAGGGGAAGGTGTCAGAAAATGTTTTAACTGAAAGCGCACCTGCACAGAACAGTTAGTGAATTCGCGTATACGCTACACAAATAAGTTCTGGTTAAATAAACAAACAACCCAACTTTAACAGCTGCTCGTAGCCAGGGGCTGTTTTGCAGCAGTTATAAAATGAGGCTGTCCAAAAACTCCAAAATATATTCCTATATATTCCCTTGTTTATGAATTTGAAGTGCAAAAGTCCTTAGAATAACCTCTAACAGACTGTTCTCTACTGTGATGAAATGCTTCTCTGAGGAGAGCTGAGGGTTTGTACACTGGGCATGACGTCATGCTGGAGGTAATCTAAGTGCACAGTACAATTAGAGGTTCGATACAGCCTTCGTTGATCCAAAACCACTTTGATATCAAGAACAATCTGGCAACATTTCAGCAAGAAAAGCTTAATTATATTAATTACTTACAGGATCATGATAAAGAATGTTAGGGACACAATTAAATGATCTCCAACTAACACATTTAGAAACAAACAAAAGCAGTATTTAAACAACATACACTAATCTGAATAGGACTCAACACCTCCCCAGGAAAATATCATTGGCTTCCAGATTTACTTGCGCCTGTTTTGTCTGCGGGTCACCTCTGCAGCGATGATGGGCGCCACTGCTGTGACATCTGCGTACCTGCTCACAGCATGGATGACACCATCGTAGACCAACAATCTGTCGTTTATCGATCAAACCTTCCTTTTTCAAGACCACACACTGTGTTAGTATTAAATCTACCAGAGGGTTCCAACCCCTGAAAGAGTTATGGAAGTGAAAAGCCCTTTTCATCTCATTATCAAATTTGGATTTAAATACTTAATTGCTGCCTATTTCCTATGTGTGGCATGTGGTAGGATACATGATACAAACTACATAGCAAGCACTGGCTAAATATATAATGTATATAGCGTCAATCATTGTTCTGATAAAACATTAGACGTTTGTTTGAAAAACAAATATTTTAAACACATGTATAATGTAATACATGGTCATACAGTATAGGCCATATTATTCACCAATAAATAATAGTTAAAGCCTTCACTCATGCATTATAGGCTACCACTACCAATTGTTTGATTTGATTTTCAGGTATTGACTAACACATGGATTAAAATATCCTATCCCCCGACACACAGACAATACATTTATTGTAATTGTCTGCAGCCTATTAGAAAAAAAGCTGAATTTAAATAGCATAGGCTCTATATGTCAACCCAGTTGGTTGTATATTTGCTGTATAGAGGCCACAAGCACCGTTCAAAAGTCTAATGTGGGCTATATAAACAATATTAATATCAGAAACCTGTAGTTTCCGGACGCTGCGAGCCAGACGGTAGAGCTGATGCAGACGTACGGTAGTAGTGGTTGGGCGCAAGGTGTTTTTTTTCTCTCGTCTGGGCTCGTTTGCTAATTTCCAGAGCTTTAGGCGTGCACTTGGCACTGACTTATCCAAAATCACACACAAATAGTTATGTTGGCCTATTTCTTAAACTATATAACTAATGGCTGAATTACAAAAACAGATTAATTAGAGGTGTCATGTGTGCGCACACATGACACCTGAACCCCCTGAACATGGATATGTGAGTTTCCTCCTGCGAGAAGGATTCTGTCAAGCGGGTTTTGATGTTCATCATTGAGAAATTGTCAGTTCTCCTTGACACAGCCCGCTGCCTTAAAGGGAATGAGAGAAGCTGATTTTATTGACAGCCCAAACCACTAATGTATTGACTCTAATTCAACTCTTTTACATATGCTGCCGTTACCGCCACATAGGCTATATGTACCAAAATATGCAAATAAGTATTATGGAATGTGTGAATTTGCGCTTTGCGCCTCCAAATTTCGCCTTGACCGGCTAAAACTTTATCTGCACTATCCCCCTAGTGTGTCAATGCAATTTCTATTCAGCTGTATTGTTACGAACTCAGCCATTTGTCAACTTTAATGAACTGTGTGGAGATTATTGGACGTAGACTTGTAATGCACCGGGCCATTAACAATATGTCAATAACTCTGTAGTTCGTGTGGGGGATGCACTACCTGGCTAGCTGAACCTGTTGACAGTGTTAAACATTAGCAATACATAGACTACACATATATCAAAGTTTGACATGAGGTGTCTCTGCAGCATTTATTATTTATTGACATTTCTAATGTAAAACTATTTATCACCCACACAGTGCTAAAAGGCCTAATATACCCAGTCAGGTATAGCAAATAAAAATCCCATGCTAATTATTTGGATAATGGGATCCATACAGAATGCAATAGCTCATACGATGGTTGATCAAGACAAAGTTACTTCGAATAAGAGATTCTGTAAATGTGTATCTATTGTTTGATGGCTATATAGGTAAACCGTAGCGCAATACAATACCGTAATTGACGGTTAGAAAAATGATTTATTGCTGCTCACTGAAGACCTGCCAAAGGTGAAGACATTAGTTAACTTTGTGTTCCCTGGAGCGATCAGTGACAGGTGCGTATGCTGTAGCGCTCGCCAATACCTTGCTTAAACAAATGGAAAATCCATTGAGGATTATCTACAGGAAGGGGTTTATTTTACGTGAGCTACCACCCATTCGCATTTCGCACCAGGACTTCTTTTATTACGGCGAAAAGCCTTCCCTCAGCGTTATCTGTATTGGATATTTTATGACGATCGTCAATGAATGTGTCCCCCAAGAAAACCGAAGCTCTCACAACGCTTCCTAGAGCGTGATTAATGACAGGCTAATCAATAAGGTATTGTCAGACCATCACCTCTAACTGATTGCACTGGCCAATATCTGTACCACCACTGACACAATGCCACAGCTCACTGTTAATGGGAAATAACCATTTATCCAGCAGGGGTTGTAGCCAATCTAGTGTTCTGTCCAATGACCATGGTCACAAGCACGGACGACGGTCACTACCACTAGGGGCGCTACAGCTAGTGGTCCGGACCAGTTGTTAAGACATCCGGACCAGTACAGTGAAACTCGTAATGGCCACAGAGACCACAGAGACCACGACACATTCCACGACGGACCACGAGATTTACCGCTGGGACCACGAGATTTACTATGAGAGACCACGAGACTTGCCACAGGGACCACGAGATTTACCACAGA
>JAODUG010034364.1:0-18294 GCA_027564795.1 Aphredoderus sayanus
CTGCTTTCCCTGCCTTGTGTTCTCAACAAGTGACAATGTCTGCCTCCCCAGCCACGAACCTCACCGCACGTCACTGCGGTAGTGGGTGGTAGAGGTAGATGAAGCAATACAAAAAACATTTGTAGCGCCGATTGGTTAAAGACTGTCCAATAGTTTCAGCATAGTTTAAACAAGAGGTCTACGGCCCTGACTGCGAACACACACACCAGTGAACCTTATTCACACCTTATTCAAGTGAATTATGGGTCTGGTTACACCAGGCTAGGTTTGACCTGTGTAGAGGTGGGGTGGTGGGAGGGAGAGGATGGGGAGGAGGAGACGAGGGGGGACACACCGGAGCAGACAGAAATGGTGATTTAAACCGCCAGGGTGTCCTCCGAGATTTCCTCCGATGAGGACTAGCTATAGATGTGGCCTCGCGGCATTAACCCTTCCCGGCCCGCTGAGTCAGCACCAGGCATGCTGCCTGCACAGCAATATGCATAGCATTCACACCAGCCATCCATAATTCAATGCAGTTATTCAAACTTCAGAAGGCGATTATCGCTATGCTTTAACAGGACTGGGAATCGCTAAACACTATTATTTGTTTTGGACAAAGAATGAATCTGCCGAGTTAAACAAACAGCTGCCAATAACTCACTAGTGACTCTCTAAGTCTTTATCAACCCCAGACAGCAGCAGTACAGATGCACAACGCCAGGAAAAGCGCACACACACACAAACACACGCAAACATGTGCTGCTATTTGCATAATATCAAGATCCGTGTCGGGTGAATCAAATGCGCAGTCTCACAAGCACGCGCACATGCATGCTAACACATGGACACGGAGGGTTGGGAACATTTGCCTGATTGTTTCAGCCTTGCAGGCGCACTGGTGATTAAACAGAGGCGAGTCACGTCAGAAAGAGGATTAGAGCGGCCGCGAAAAGGCAGAGAATTATTGACGAAAAAAACTGGGGGATTTAGCTTTAGCTCCGCCAGACCGTGCAAACAAACCCTTCTCTTCCTACCTACATACTCCCGGACATGTACACAATGCGTGCGCGATCACACGCACACACAAACAAGCACACAAATACCTATGGTGATTTGGTCACTATGGAATGCCCTTTGTAGTTGAAATGTTCAGAGGTGTGGCAGAGCTGTAGTTTTTCCTGTCAAAGACCTTGTCTAATCAACGCAAACAGAGTCAGTCACACATGTATGCACATTATATCTGGGATCCCAGAGGATTACAGCACTGGAATAGATGTAACAGATAAAGGAACATTATCTGACATGGTATCCGATAGACTTCACAATGTCTTCTAGGTCTGTTTGTCTAAACAAAACCTGGTTAACTGGAATTCACTCCACACGTAAATAATTGTAATGAATATAATTGAATAGTCTAAAGGGTTATTGCTACTCGACAGTAACATAAGTATTGTATTTACATATTATTGTGGGAAATTAGTCCTGCTGAGGTCTAGAGCGTGTGTGGATATACTGTATAGTTATCTCTGTTTTAATGTGTGCCTTTTGTGCGTTCAGCTTGTCTGTGCATATGTGTACAATGCATATACAGTACAGTATGTGTATGTTTATGTGTGGCTGTGGGTGCACTATTATGTGTACGTATGTGTGCCTGTTTCATTATGTATTCCCGTACAAGTGCATTGATGAATGCCTGTGTTTTAAATATAGGTCACCTGGACACCTGTACAGTATTTGCAATTGAAATGTGGGGCGCGATATAGAGGCAGGAGGTTGACGGCACCCTGCCTCTCAGCCAAGGCTTCCAAAGGGCATAGATAATGAATTCGCTGTGCAGCAATGTGAGAGACAGGCAGGCAGCTAATGATAATAATACACATGGTTCCACTCTCATTCTCCCGCAAAGGTTCGGCTAACATTTTAATGTAGAGCACACAGGTACAGTTTTAAGGATTCTTTCCATGGTTATTTCCAGTTTTATGTTGTTGGCTGTGTTGCCATTTAATTTCCTCCCATACGATGAGACATAATACACTATACTGATATACTGTATAGATACTGCATAAAACATGTAATTCAGGGATTCTTAAAGTCAACTTTTAGAGGCTCAACAGTAGGGCTGGACGATTTTGGAGGATAATCTAATTGCTTTTATTTTAAGCAATATTGTGATTGCGATTTAATACGCGATTATTTTTATGCTTCAGTTTCTAATGTTTTTACGATCCGCTATCGGGACAACCGGCTGCAGCTAAACCTGTCTCTGTGTCACAGCGATGCAGTGCCATAAGACAGTCAGACCGGGCCAAACTAAAACTTTTAATATTGAAGGGAGATACCCTCCCAACATGGACTGAACCTCGTGTTTACTGAGTTGCTCGGTGCCAATCGAAGAAGCTTACTTTTCTGTTGTTGTTGACAGTCGAGCCTGAGGCCATTGTACAACAGGTCACATTAGCGTACCAAGTCCTCTGCAGACTGCTAACTGTCGCGTGTCATGTGACCAAAGTGTAATCGCAGCCTTTGCGGTTAGAAAATCTAATTTGATCATATCGCGATAATATCGCAAATGCAATTAATCGTTCAGCTCTACTCAACAGTGGGAGCAGTCATAAAGTGGTATGGATCATTAAAAGTCCTGCCTACTTCCTTACCTAAATATGAGGTCAACATGCTGATGTTTAGGATGAAATATTCAAATTGGTTATCTTAAGATACCCATAGTTGATTACAATACACAGCCAAACCATAAAACAAACATTTTCATTAAAGTATCTGGAGGTGTACATGGAATGTTGAATCTGGAGGCTCTGCCTGGCTTAGTGCACAGGACTCTCAGCTCAACTGAAAGCCAGGATCCCACAGCTCCTGAGTATCTGCTCCAAGGTGGTGGCTCACCCTTTAAACAGCTGCACTAAACAGACCAGGACCCTTATCATGCCTTGTATGAGGAGTACCAACTTTAAGCTTGCCTTCTGGGAGGCACTCTAGGGTGCTAGACTGCAAGAAGAATAAGTATAATAACTATTTTGTCCCTAATTCTATAACAATGCTCAATCAACAGAAGCGTAAGATAATTCCCCCCCTACTTCTCAAACACAGCGCAACCTCAAAAAAACTCTTGGTGTGAGTTCCCCTAATAAACAGACTTTCACTGCCGGTATATCCCCCTTCACCCACTTTTACATTTGCACATGGGTTATAACTACCGATTTTTAGTCGGGTCGCGGGGGTTGATGTGTTATGCTGATATACAGTATGTTTACAGTATTCTGTAGGTGTTCTTCATGCTGTAAATATCCCTCCATGTTGAGGATTTTGGCGATAATGAGTCATGGTTAGAGCATGTGAATGCAAGGCAAGTTATCTATTAACCTCCATTCATTGCATCTCAGCTGATGTCTACGATGCAAATCAAGCCTTATAGACCAACGAGAGTTAGGCATTAAGGTATATTGATATAAGAAAGTTCAATATCACTTTAACACAGCTCCTAACTCACAGAGCCTGTAAAACTACAAGCATCCCTTTGGAATGACATTTATTACAATATATATCTACTGTGTCTTAACGCCATGAGGGTTTAACAAAGGTTCACTTGTGCTTCTAGGGTTTTACTAAAGTTCAATATCCCCTTACTGTAATAGCCAGTGTTGTTGCAACTCCAGTCCCTGGCCAACCTCTCCACGTCTCTGCCTTTACTGTATGTGGAGAGGTTGGCCAGGGGCTTGTCCATTTAGTTTTTCGTCCACTGCTCTGTTTCTGACCCGCACACTTCAAGTTATTTACAGTATCGCTGCCACACTTTGGTTGCTGTATTGTTCTCCCTCGGGTGCAATCCCTCAGATTTTTCTGCCTCCTCTATTCTCCCCTTGAGAATTCCTCAGTCTCTCCATCCCCCGCCACAACGTACTATGAAAATAATAGCCGTGATCTATCACAGGTTATTCTCCAGGCCCTGGGGTGTCCAGCTGCCCCTACAGGCTGTTGTGGTGATACCGCAGAATCGGATTATGGCGGCGTCTGGGTATATGACCTGCGTAGAGCAACACAGGCTGTTTTCAAATGTCGATGCCAATGCTCCCCATGCAAATTCAGATGTTTGCCGCGTGCCTTTGAATGAGTTGCGATTGGTGGGTGGGGTTGGGCGCGGGGCACATGCCTAAGTGTTATAAGAGAACGGGGCGTTCGTCCCTGATTAGGTGGAAACACATTCCGGGCGGCTCCAATCAAACCTGCTCAATGTGAACTAATCCAGTGGCAATTAGGAAACAGCGGTTAAACAACCAGGATTTAATTGAACATTTTTCTCCTAAAGGGGGCGGTCTTGCAGTGAAACAGTTGATTGAAAAGGGTGAAAATAAGCCAGGGACCCCACCTCCTCTCTCTTCTTCTTGTGCCTACATAGATTGATCACGGGTCAAATGCAAAGCGCTTTAAAAGACCGTGCCCGTTTCCTAGTGCTCAGCCTTTAAAGGGATGATAAATTGAATCAAGCGGGCAAGGGGAAATACTGTAGTGTGTGTTGGCTATGATGGAAGACGATGATCTCTCTCCCTCTCTCGGCATCTTAAGATGCACAGTGTATTTGTGTTTGTATGTGAATGAGTACATCTATGTAGTGCTGTGCCTCTTACATTCTTATGCAGAGTGAATGTGAAGCTCGACAGAAATATGCTGCTGTATGAAACCATTTAGCTTTTTCTATGCCACAAATGAGATCCCTTGGGTGTTCATATTTTTAAAAAGCATGCCTTTAATTAAGTGGGTAATATTAAACTATCTACGTTAGAACTAGACCTACAGTAACTATAAGCTTCCTGTAATGCAAGATATACAGTATTTTCTCAGTATTCTCATGTGCTGTTGCTTAAACATACAGCTCTGCATCTATATAAATATTATATATTGAGCTTCCTCTATGATTAGTTCCAGAGAAACAGGCATGCAAAATATGTGCATGTTACACCAATTCCTCCATTGAAGCAAGCATATATCCCATTTCCTGGCCAGAGAGTGTGCTTAGCGCTATCAATACAAACCAGCGAGCAGAACCTATAATACACGCGACTGGGTTCGGTGAACTGTCTCTGAGAATGCATCTGTACTGGAGAGAGAGAGAGCGAGAGACATGGGGGGGTTATATGGGGACAGGACAACAATGAGTGAGAAAGGACAGTATGCCCAACCTTGAGGATTTACAACACAGTCATGTTCTGTGGTCTCATCTTCTAGTGGTTATGCAGGATCTAATTACAACAGAAGTAATCTTTAGAAGTTCAATATTATTTTTGAATTGATGTAATACGGGCTCCTATAAATAAGTACAGTATGCATAGGAAGAAATGTGAAAATATAATTTAGCTTAGCAAGAGAAGGCAATGTAAAACGTGTGTACCATTAATGTTTGTATAGGTGAATTATCTTTTTATGTTTTGATGTACACACTAGATGGTATATCATCGTCCTTCTTAACAAGTCAACTTAACTTAAACTTATCAACTCCTTAACCAGTGCCAAAATATGGACCCTACAATCGTAAATCACAAACTGCAAATGAATTCTTCAGAAGCTGCTGGAAGTGATATTTGTAGATGGCCTCAGAGGAATTGTATAGAACCATAAACTTATAATGCACATGCTTAAAGTGACTGCATAACGTATTATTGTCTATAGATAAAAGTCTATGATGATCTCCTAATGTCATATTATCCAAGGATGCTATTGTGATGTTGATTTGACTATTTTTACCTTCTTTATGTGCCCTACAGTAACAGTTATAATATCGGTGGCTATGTATATATGCATTATGCTGGGTGTAGCAGAGGCATTAAGGCAACATCACTGCAAGCTATTGGAAAGAATGTGAGAATTACATCATAGGCCAAGAGTTATGTGTGAGCACCTGGTAGAATCTGATTCAAGCATGAGCAAAAACTGCTGACTCCCCACGCACTAGTGTAAGAGCACACATTGTGCTAAATGAAGCACAAATCAGGCCTGTGCGCCCACTCAAATGCATGTCGTGCCGTCAATATACACAAACAGCCAGTCATCCGTGCTAATGCACAAACACTCCAGGAATAAAAACACAGACAAAATAAGATACATGTGAATGAATGGGAGTCTTGCCCACAGAGTATGGCGCTAACATTAGAATATGGAGTTGTACAGCTATTGAACACGAATTACCATAATTGATTAAGTCAATTGACTCCATGGTGTAATACAGCTTTAATGCCCTTAGCAACCACACATGCTTTTTGTGTTAATTCGACTGAATTGTCTCACCCTGACAGGTGCACATAACTGACATAGGATAGTCATGGAGATGTCAATCAAGTTGGGACTGAATCCCCCTCACCACCATCAAAATCAAAATTAGATAGGAACTGCAGTGTTCCTGACATTGCAACAGCGGACTACTACAATAAAAATAAGATTAAATATGAATGCTTTACTTAATGTGTTATTTATCTATTTTTATTTATTTATAACACATAAAAATAATAAATTCCTGGTACAACACTAACAGTAATATAACACATCAGTAGTAGTCAATTGGTAGCCTCGTAGCCATCCTGATCTCGCGAGCTAGTTTTACTTTTTATGACCACAATATCAGTCTGGTTCCCCTCAATTCAATTTCATATGTCATATACAGTAGTCACTGCTGTGACATTTCAATCAAGCATCCTTACATATCATTGGCCTACCTACCTTTATCTCACCCAGTCAGCTGTTTTAAATCAGCTAAAGCGCCAGTGGAAACCAAAACATATGACATATGCTGATGTTGTCATCTTGGGAAAAACTTCAGCCAGTCACTGATTGGCCTGAAATGGATGACAAATGCATTGAGGGGTTCCAGACTGGTCCTCCTTGCAAAATAATTAAACTGGTGAGATCAGGATAGTCTTACAATGCTAGTTAATTTGGGGTTGTGGTAACAAATATCACTTCCTATTTGGAAATGCTGTATTCCACTCAAAAGTTGGTAGAACTTATAGAGTATATTGTTCTTACTTCTGACTGAGGTAAATGTAGCCTCGAGAGCAAGCTCCAGTTTGACTTCGCTGAGACAATCAGTGTGGAGAGGCAAGCAATCCTTTCAATTCTGTACGGTATGTCTAACGTGTGACCAATCAGCGTCATACTGGTAGGTACTGGAGTGGTTTAGGTGTGACGACAGCGAAAACAACTCGAAAACAACAATGGCAGTTTCTACAGATAGACAGAAGGCTCATCCAATCACATGCCAAGTATTTTTTTCAAAACGCCTATCCCTTTAAAACTGTTTTGATAGACGGCTCCCCAGATGGTTGTGTGCGGTACAATACGTTCTGTGTGTGTAACAACCTTCTGGTGTGTCAGGTTAAGGTACAATAAATGCACTTCATTGCATTTGTTCTGAAAAACATTGTTACCATAAAGTTTATTTATGTTATAAAACTAGGGCAAGAAAGAAGAAACGATTCCCAAAATTCTAATTTAAATGGTTGTTCTGTTTACAGGAGCTTTAAATGGGCCTTCAACCAGCAGTTTAACTGTAGTATAGAAGTGAAACTACAATATGTGGTGGTTAAATTGTAGTATGACAGTAGTGTATTACTGTACGGAGTGCTCAGAGGACGATTGGCATCAACTGCTAGAGCCAAATCTCTATTTATAATCTGTCTCATAAGTAGCACCTGTGTAATACATTTCATTTAACAGGTTTATCTTTATTAGAGGAACCGGCACAAGATAAGATATGTTAATTTGCCCGCTTCAGCGTTACATTCCATAGTGATGCCCATTCACCTCCGGACTTAAATAGGTCACAAAACAGCTCTGCTATTGCTGAGATAATACCGCTGCAAGCACAAAGCTGAATAATAACCAACCTAGTCCACCATGCACTACCCTCCCCCAACCCTAATACAGTACATACACAGTAGTCTGTTAATCATCCTTATTGACATTTGCTTTGAGGCAATGCGTAGACGATGACACCACCACACTGTGGTCCAGTCTGTATTGGGTTTGTGAATAAATCAATAGACACACATTGATTCTCCACTAACTTACATTATTACACCGACAATTTTGCCACAGGCATAGTGGTTATACCGTACATTTTTATATTTGTCATAGTCTTTTATAATGGACACAACTGTATATGTTTATTTATAGCATATTAGATACAAACACACAAAAAACACATTCACTCCAGGAAAGGCATGTATTAAGTGGACAAACACTGTCAGCGGTGTGGATTAAAAATAGAGTTGTTTCACCATAGCTGAAGAATGTTTCACCATAGCTGAATGTACTGTACATAGATAATCCCTTTGGCATTACATACAAAAACACATTTTTGGGTACAGCATGACTCATAACTAACCCAAAAACAGTGCATTGTTGTCATTCAAACTATCACAGCTGTATAACTCTACCTATTGGGATTTTGTTTGTGAAATGGAAAATTCCCAAAGCGATGCTGGGGTTTCATCCGAGATGACTGGCTCACACTAAAACAATGGATAGCAATCTGTAATACATTAACACCTCTGAAAAGCCCAAGTCTTTGCCAACCCCATATTTACATGTGGCAGGATTGGCAATGTTTCTTAAAAATATTACCTGTCTGAAAGAGATAAATAAAACACTAGGTACACAAACAGGCATAGCGTTTAAAGTAGTCTGTGCACATAAACACATAGATAAATGCTTTGCTCAGACAGACTACACAGAATTTTCAGATGTCAGAAATCCGTTTGAACTCCAAACACATCATTTGAATGTGTGGCTCTATTAAAACAGCTGAGTTAGCATATAAGTGCCACACATTGAGAGGGGAAACACGTGTCCATGAGTTGTGAACAACCCCTGTTTCTCCTTTCCTTTCCTCTCCTCCTACTCCCATGCACCAAATTACTATGACTGTGACTGCTCAGCCTGCCGGCTGTGTTCATCAGCGTTGGTCCAGATTTCATGACATTATGCCAGTGACATCACTGGATGTGTGCGTGTGATTGGACTTTGTTGTCTGTGTTTGCGGTTATCACAGCGTGATTGTAGCAGAAGATTACTGGCTGCGGGTCTGTGTGTGTGTGTGTGAGTGAGTGTGTGTTTGTGTGTGTGTTAGCGAGAGAGAGAGAGAGAGAGAGAGAGAGAGAGAGAGAGAGAGAGAGAGAGAGAGAAAGAGCATGTGTATCTGGATGTATTGTTGCATAACATTCAAAGGTCACGCAATAATAACGACAGCCATGCTTGCATAGCAATTTGGCATGTATGAGTTAATCATAATTTATTTTGTAATACAAAGAGGGCATCCAGGCATTATACATTAACGTGAAATGGCTGATTCTCCCACAGCAATGAAGTATTCTGACTCACTTTGCATTTCAGTCAGAATAGTAAGGACATATGTATGTATGTACAATATACTGTATACACAGTATAACTACAATATTAGAATTGGTAATTAAAAGTCATCATAAAATAATCTTCATTAGAGGGCATGGTAAAGCTAACCTGACATGCCAGATGGTTTGTTTACACAGAACCATCTGGGGAGCTGTCCATTGAAACTCTTTTAATCCTCATGTTGTCCTTGGGTAAAAATGACCTGCAAAAGGCAGCCTCATGGTCCTCTTCTCTAACCTATACGTAACCCTAACCCTAGGACAACAGCAGGGTTAAAAGGGCAGGCATTTAAAACAAATACTTGTCAGGTGATTGGATGAACCTATAAACCAGCGGAGCCAGTTCAACTCTTGCTGAAGCCAGTCAGGAGTCAAGAGTGAAAACATATTTTCTGTCGAGAAAAGCCTTTAGTGCCGTTGTTTGCACTTCTAATACATTCTAATAAAACTGATGCTGTTGCAGCACTCACGTTAACCATCTAAATACCACCATTGTTGTTTGTCCACCTAAACCACGCTCTGATTGGTCACACACTAGGTTGACGAGACTGAAGCACAAAGGATCTCAAGCTCTCCAGACTGATTCTCAATGATCTCAGAAGGCTATGTTAATGCTGCTGTAGGCAGGATGTGAGAGTTGCAATGAGAGCTAGTTAAAATAGAACAAAAGAAAGTACAGAGACATTCAACAACCCAAAAAACTGCCTCCTTTTGTAAAGACCATTTACATGCATGTTATACCTGTGTGTGCGTATTCATGTGATTGACAGGTAAGGCAGATTCAGGAAATACAGGCCCTGATTGGTCAGAATTATTTTCATACATGGCAAAAAATGTGAATAGACGTATAGGGTCTAGCAACAAGATCAGCTATTGTAAAAGCATTTCACAGATTGCTAAAGGATGTCTATGACATTTCTAACAAAGTACAGTAAGTTATAACTATAAAAGCCTACAACTTAAAAGGTAGGGTCTGTCATCCTCAAGAACGTTTGCTAACTTTGAACTCAAATCAAAACCGAACAAAGCTACTCTCCCTTCAATGCCACAGGTTGCTCCCTCAGAAGCTTCATTTTTTTACTTTAGATGTTTTAGTTGTTAATTAAGTAGATGTTTGTGTTAGACGAGTTATCATATTGAATTATATGCTGTATCACATTCCATTGAATCTTTATCGTAATGAAATACTGACATGAATACAATTGCTATAATCCCCATTTTGGTTACTTTTTCTACGGACAATTTATAGAAAGGCATCCTTTGGCAACTTTGGCATCAGAGAGAGCTCTAAACTCTCAAGCTTGTTGGAGCCTAAGAAATAGGCCTGGCTTGTCACATCTATCCAATGCTATCAGCTTGCGATGACCCTGACTAAGCCATTTTCTGCTGCCTGTGCACTCTTACAGCTCTGTGCCAGTGATGCAGAGAAGATTTGGGTGGCCTTAAAGATGCCTGTATTTCATGCTTTAGACACGCAGGCTTTCACTGTCTTGTCTAGCCAGCAGCGTGGCAACCGTTTGAAAACATAGAGGAAAAGGCCTCCTGCTCTCGACAAGTTGCTAATTACACCACAAAGGCAAGCTTGCCACCCTTAATGAATTTCATGCATCTTATTCCAAATGGGACAGTGCCATTAATTGATTTGCTTTCTGATCTTGACACTGTTGGTAAATAGCTGCTCACTTGCGTTTTCCACTCACACACGCTGTCTTCTTAAAACTTCTATTTAGAATAAGAATAAACCTTTTTATTGTCACGCCAGCCCATGGATTGTTAAGGTGGCGGCACACCACCCAGACAAATGGCAACCAACTCCATCCAACTGCCTCGGTCTGTGTTTGTCGGATGGAGTTTGACACGTCCAGAAAAAAGTAGGGAACCAATTGTGTCTTGTCAGTTACTGTCTGGGCAGTGTGGACTGGTTGGTTTTAGGTTAGTAGGGCATTGCCTGGGCAGTTTACAGAGCACAACAGATTCAAGCCATGTAAATATAATTTTTATGGGGAGCATGCATGAGAGCAGTTAGGGAAGTACAAGGGCATAAACATAAACATAAGTGGCACTCGCTATCCAAAAGCAATTGGATAAATGTCCATTCTGGAGAAAAACAAGTGGGCGACCTCTCTCAAATACAAAGCACACCTACTGTACTGTGCTTCAACCACATGTTAGCTTTGTTACCAATGACATTAGCTCATGTGTCATTAACAGTAGGCAGGCAGGTTAACGGATTATGAAAGAGAAAAAAAGATTTCAGACGTACAAATTGAGAGGTTGTGTTGTTGAGGAAGATTTAGACGCTGTCCGTGGTTCTGAAGCTGTGAATAGCATGGCAAGCAGCAACAACTACAGTAACACCCATATGGACATGCACACAGTTCTACTCAAAAGTGCTCTACAACTTTCTCTCTAGGCTAATCTCCAGCTCAGTCTGGATGAGCTGCTGATGGGGATGTGACTACTGTATGTGCATTCCCTGTCCGGGTAAAGGGTCAGCCTGCTTGATACATCCTGCTCTGCCAGTCAGCACACAGTGGTATCTGGTGCCCGACATCCAGCTGTCTGCTAGCTGCTGTCTGATCAAATTAGCAAGCAACGATCTCTCTTGCTCTAGTCTTTGTCTCCCTCTGTCAGTTGTCGTTCAACACACACACATGAACACATGGACATTATGGCGCACATGGGAAGATCCAACTGCTAGTGACCTTTTCATTCCCTATTAATGAAACTACTAATACATCCAGACACCAGCACATGTCAATCCCCCCTCCCACCAGGAGGTGGTGGTGGAGGGGATGGAGTCAAGACAACAGATGAAAATACCTAATCAAGATGACGTGGGTGTGTGGAGAGGGTGGCACAATCACTCCCCTGCTAGCCCCTGCTAGCCCCTGCTAGCCCCTGCTAGAGTGGACAAATGGGCGAGACAATATCAGAGAGCCAATCCCAGAGATCAGGGACTGGATACAATTTGAATAAGGTGTTTTATCACTTCATTTGCAGGCCTGTGGCTTAGGGGGAAAAGATGACACCTGGAGTGAAAAGCCTTCATATACTGTAAGACTATTGACTGCAATGCAAGTTAAACCGATAAGCTCATCATCATCACATCATTTTTTTTATTATTATACTGCACATTTTAAATATATTTCTTTATTATTTTATATGTTATACTACTTAGTTATTTTCTATTTTACCTTTTATATTATTATCATTCATTTTATTCAGTTTTTATAACACTATTGTGATTGTGGGACACATTTCTATTGTTTTCATTAAATTAATGTTTGAAATAACTAATCAAATCAGCTGTCTTATATCTTTAAATAGAAGTAAAGACCCTGGAAAACAAGTGTATTTTAGTCTTTTCAGTTGTTTTGGCCCTGTATCACCTACCCTAACATTTTCCCTCACAGGTGCATCAGAACCAGTAGGTGGAGTCAGGCAGATGCCAATCAAGTGTGGTCTGTAACCACCCACACACTCCTGACTAAGAGGTCTGACCTGTCAAAGTAACTCAACAAACGTGTGGGTGGACCAGGGCTTTGATGTCTACATTGAACATGACAAGCACAAAGATGCCTATGAGAGGAGCAAGCACATGCTATTTATTAGAATGTTTTGGCCAGTTTCCCTGGTTGCCTCTCTCTCCCTGTCTCCTCTTAGCCTACATGGTCACCTTGGCATCAGTCTTGCTTTGGCTGTGCACTGCAGCCGCATGCCCCTCCCTCATTCACCGCCCCCTGCCCCCACCCTGCGGTCCAACCAACAGCATGCTGGTTTAACTACATGCATTGTACACCACATTGTTGCCTCAACAAGCCCAAGATGCAAAACCAGTTGTGGATCTCATCTGGTTTATCCTCTGGTTTGGGAAATTGTTGCAGCCTTGATTTGATGGAGGATTCTGGCCATGAGCATAATCCAGCAAATAATGCAAACATGACATTTGAAATATTATTTTCTTATGACTGCACATGATACACCTGGGGAATAATGCTGTGTGATACAGAATGTCACATGTATCTACAAAATACAAAACCCTGGAGTGAACACTTTAAACAACAGTATTTTAAATCCGTGAATTATGAACAATGTGCTTGAATTTGAATCCAAGCTTTAATGAAAACAAATATTCTAAGTTGTTAAAACTGATGTGAAAATAAATCTCCCATTTATCTCTAACCAAACATCTGATTGTTTTACATGGCGGATCATGGAGGCCCTGCCACCAACAATCTAACTAAATGAAATGACAATTTTCCCTCTATACAGCAGTCACTTCTTACACAAACACACCATAATCACCACCAGCATTCCTTCATTCACACACACACACATACAATACAGCCACCATCTGTCATTCCAGCTTCCTCCCCCAACCTGATTCACCTTGTTGAAACCAAGCTCTCTGTTGATTCCATTACTTAGTTACCAGCTTGTTATAGCAGTCGCCGAGCACTACCATGGCACTCTGATTTCCCACTGTGTTCATGGACGAGCCGAGCAAGAGTCATTAGCGTCAGTTGGGTTGATTCACTCCACTGTGGCCAGCAGACCAGTCCAGACTGGACCAGAGCAGAAATAACCACCGTATCCTCTGTAAAGTACCTTCTGCTGTCTTCACCTGCAATCTGCCTCTGTCAGTTAAAGATGTCATCGTACAGTATATAGCCTACGTCAATGACAGATGCCTTAGGGCTGTTTCATCCCATATGATGCTGATGCACTAGTGTACAGGAGATATTGTGATGTTTTTGCTGCATAACAAAACAGCCAGGACTGTGTAGAAACACCGGATGTGTTTCCAGTGTGCACACAGAACAAGCTGCTAGCTGACCATGTAGATATTTGCAGAATTTGACAAAAATTGTATCTTCTTAAAATCACTGATGCCACCATTAATAATGGAATTAATTTCATTAATTTAAAGTTAAAAAAATGAAATCCTAAATTAAAAATGGATTTAGGAAAGTACAATTTCCACTTTAGGACCCAGTACACTGTCAGTCCAGAGTGAAAAACTGCCATGTGCTACAGAGCTCTGCGAGGTGTGATAGGCTCCTGGGCACACACTGACTGATGTGTTTACACAAGGCGCTGTGTGGCTTCTGTGGCACCTGGGTGAGGTATCATAGCAAAATGAATTGTCAAGAAACAAAAACAAACCCAAACGGAAGATTCTGACGACAGTCAGAGCAACAGAGAATTTCAATCCCGGCCAATTATTCCCTCCAAGACCTTGATGCAAAAAGGCAGAGATTGAAGTCGCCGATAGGTGGAGCTTATTGGAAGACCTGTGAGTGCAGTCTATAATGGGTTTAGAGGAAGAAATATTGGGCCACTGCCAAATGTTTTCCCCTTGAGTTTCCCAAAACCCTTGCGGTGTCTGCAGCTATTCCGTGCGTTCATTTAAAACCTAGCAGGGAAATTCTCAGAGGGCCATCAACAACCATTGGTAAGGAGTTAATATGGAGCAAAGAGCCAACTGAATAGTACAGAATAATAAGCCCCTTGAAGTGTAGACCCAAGCAGATTAGTGAGGGGTAGTTTAGTCGCTGGGGTCGCGCTGGGGTTACCTATTAGTCAATTAGCCTTGTGACCTTTGGCTCATGAAAGCAGCCCTTACACAGAATAGTGGTCCCATCCACACATGTAAAAATGACTGCTGCCCATACAGTACAGACATAATAACAGTGATGTATGCCTCATGAACTCTGAACTTCTAATACTGCGGTGGAAGATTAACTCCACCGCAAAGAGCCATAAATACATGCAGTGGTAATGATCTCACAATAAACCATTTACAATGGCCTTGGTCAGTAAGCAGCTCGCATGCTCCGTCTAGAGTCCAATCAACGGTACATGCAAAGATCCCAAGAATAACAAAGCGGCTTAATGAGCCTTCACAATATAATTAGTGCCATTACGGTGATGCACAAAATTCTGCACATTGTTACAGAGAGGCCTTCAGTGCAGCCATGACGGGTATATTTTATTACAGCACATTTCAGGAGGAACCCATCTATCACTGTGTTCTCAGTGTACGCCTTAGCCCTCTCGCCTTGCCCCACTCACTGGCCCTTGTGACTGATTTAGCCAGCGCCCTGGGCAGCAGCGACTGACGGCAGTACAGACGGCCATGTACATGTCACCATCACAGAGGCCTGGCTTCGCCAAGCGTGAAATGAAATCTGGCAGAGTTGTAGGCCCCAACCTATGCCAGTGTGGCTGTTTCCCAACACAAGGGCTGTATACAGTATGGAACAGCAGTGCATATGTTACAGTATGACACTTGCACCCACCATCCATAGCCTCCCAATACATTTTGACCTGACAGTTTACAAGAGCCCTCTAATAGGCCCAACACAGGCCTAATACAATTGTATTGTTTCATATATAGTATTAGTATAATCTACATAAAATGATTAAGCCTTGCTAATCGAAATGAATGTTGCTAATTGAAAGCATTGTGCAATGATGGTACAGCACACATAACACATGGGTGGTTAAACCCATGTAAGTCTTTTCTTATTTCATAATGGAAGACACTGTCAAAAGAAGGAATAGTAGTTCAACATTCCATAGCAGTGTTTGCTATCCTGTAGGTTTTCCGCTGCTGTGAAGATTGGCAGTTTGCTCAAGGGGCTCTCTCAAATAAAGTCAAGAACATGAAAGGACTCTAGAGAAAGCCTTGCGGTGGTGCCATTTTGGATCCCTAACAATGGTACAAAACATCTCCACTCTGTCAGTTTTGCTGAAGGGTATTTGCTCTTGTCTTTTGAGTTCAGCTCCACGGTGTATTGATGGTGAAATTACAGTTTGGACAATGAGTTAAGGCATTAACATCATAGTTCGGCAAACTACGTTTGACTTCCTCTGAATAGTCTAATAGTGCCAGCTTTAACCTAACCGTAATACAAAAACATATTTTACTCCCTATTCAAAAGTGATGAGATCATTCAAGGGTTGCCTCTGCAAATTATGTTTCCTTTTAAATATCCATTGTTGAAATTACTCCGATCATGCTATGAATGTTCTTTATCTCTTAGCAAGTCATTCAAAGCTTGGAGGTTCAGGACATTTACAAATAGGCTTATCTACTCCATTTTGAGCTGTAGCTGTGGCTTATCTTGTGTGATGGGCTCTTGAACAAATCTGAGTGCTTTAAATAAAATGAAGCTTCCCTCATGAAGGCTTTCCTAGAAGGGTCAAGACCATAATGTCACAGACAGACTTATGGCATGCGAAGATCTAAAACAGAACTTACAGTCACATAATAATAATAATAATAACAAATACACTTTAGCATTTGCTCAACACATGACCTTATAGGGTCATGTACACCACCTTCTTTGAACAAATTAAATTAATGTAAATGTATTTGGTGTGTTGTGTATTTTCATAGAGTAAAATACACTGTGGGTTGAATTTAGATACTAGTAACTATCCTTGTTTTAACAAGATACTGTGCATTCTTCGATTTGTGTCTGGAATTAGATGCAGCTCATGCCCTGCAGAGCCACTTCTGTGTCTGAGATCAACAGGCCAGAGATTTTTAATTGTTCCCCATACACATTTTAAAACTAGAGGGGACCGTGTTTTTCAAGCAGTAGCACTTAGACTGTGGGATACACTACCTCCATCCTTGCGCTCCTTAGACTCAGTGGAAACTTTTACAACACAGCTGAAAACTCTTCAATTTAAAGAGGCTTTTAGATAGACTGTATGGTGGTTAGGCCGGTCTGATGTGTTTTCTGTTTGTTTTGGTCTTTGTTTTTGTTTCAGGTTATTATTTTAAGCATTTAGTCATGTATTTACTAATGTTGTGTATTACCATTTTCTTGTGAAGCACTTGGTGATTTTTATCTGTGAAATGTGCTATATAAATAAATGTTACTTACTTACTTACTACTTCCAAACATATAGCCAAAAAGGGATCTTGAAAAGTGGACAACTCGGTTGTGTTTATGTGACAACCCAGCACGAGATATCACTGCTGCAGGGACCTTTGTCATCCTTGTTTTACTGCCACAGGGACTGGAAGTCAGCTGCAGATTCTACAGACCCATGGAAGCACTCGTGCTAAACTCAGCTCTTCCCTGATAGCCAGGCCCTCCCAAAGCTCACCCTGTCATCACATAAACCTCCTGTGAGCTATCAAGATTGACACTACGAAGCATGAGGGGATGGGAAAATGAAGCTGGCATAAATTATTACCGCGATCCATTTTCAAATGATTGCCGGATGTCAGGCAGATGCAATAACTTTTTAATTATTCATTAGCCGTTCTTCTTGAAAAACATGCAGACGTCCATCTTTAGCTTTTAGAAATGCTGTAGATAACAAAAACATGTTCCTACTGGTAAGTTAATAACATTTAGTGAGAAGGTTCTTTAGGAATAGCCTAGAGTACATATACATTTCCATAAATACTCAGAGGAGTAGGTCACAGCACTGATTGCAGGAGATGGTTGAGGTTAGCAGTTGTTAAACTGAAAACAGAAATAGATTCTGGTTTATCTGAAGTCAGTACCCCATAACCAAATTAACATTGCTCATTCAAAGCCCACTTACTCATTTAACATGACTTTGTTCAGGAAAGAGTGGAATAGGTTGAACAACATATTAGAGACTGACCATAAGAACACAAAGCATGCTCAGTACAAAATAACTGCTATTCATCACTATCTATTTATTTTGCCTTTACTTATCGTCTCAGTTAGAGTGTAAAATATTAATGCAAATTCTTATGTGTGAAGAGTTTTTCACTAAGTGCAATAATTAGCGCTAAACCTAATTTTACAGCTTACACACACATATTTTGTGCACTGCTGGCACAACAAGGTGTGTGTTTGAAATCCGAGGACAACAGGAGGGTTAAAAGGCACAAAAATCAACA
>JAODUG010034384.1:0-18292 GCA_027564795.1 Aphredoderus sayanus
CACAACAAGGTGTGTGTTTGAAACCCGAGGACAACAGGAGGGTTAAAAGGCACGAAAAAAACAAACAAATACATAAAGAAATAATAATTAAATATATACACACAGCATTGACAATAAAAAGAGCTACACAATAAGACACACTCAGGTGGCGCCATCTGGTGGCACAAAACGATATTAGAAGGACAACAGGAGGGCTAAAGACGTCTGCGTTTACTCACCTGCAGTGCCAAACAGCGGGCGTCGCTGCCCTGGAGCGCGGCACGCATGTCTTCGATCAGCTCCCTCAAGCTGGCGTTCTCCTCTTCCAGCTTCGAGACTCTGTCCTCGGCTTCTTCAAGCGCCACTATCTCCTCGTAGCATTCTCGCGTGCACGAGCCGAGCCTGCAGCCGGAGAAGCGGCGCGGGTCCGACGCGGCGGTAGACTCGCTGATGCTGGCGGAGGGGAACCTCTCTCTCCTCCTCAGTGGGCTCCTCAGGCGGATCTGGGTCTCGATGTGTTCGCTTTCCTTGCCCACGGGTAGTCTGCCGGTCTCATACTGGCAGCCGCCGGCCTTGGTGCCAAAGTACCCGCACAGTTTTGCGTGGAACTGTCTGAACGTGAAGTCGTTCGGCAAGTTATCCAAAACTCCGGCGCACTCGGAATCCGTGTCTTGGTTTAATCCCAATATGTCACACAGAATGTTAAAGTCTTCCGAGGGGATTCTGCCACTCCCTTCGTAGTCCATGTGATGGAAAATCTCCTGCAGATACTGATCCAGTCCTGTGGCCAAAACTATGATCTCGTTTTCTACTCCCCGGTCCAGTCCGTAATGGTAAGCCAGCGTACTGACTATCCATTGTGTTCTGCGCGCTGGTCGGCTGTACGGATCATTGAAGTCTAATTTATCCATAATTTCCAATGACCATCATTCCACTTTATTCCTCCTCGGAAACTTTAAAGCGGCTCAGACCGTTTAAGGGCGCGCATTTTGCACCCACAGCCTTACTGCTTTCAAGCTCGGCAACACTTCAAACAGGAGGGAGGACTGTTGAGCGTGGCTGAACGGTGATGTGCGGGGTTTTGAGTTTGGCCCCGCCCCCCCGGGAGGCTAGCATTGGGGACGTCATTTTGCGTGCCCTTTACCATGGCCTACCTACCCATCGATAACGAGACAGAAGAGGCTCGTCCTCTCTGTCATACGGGTGTCATACGGAGCCTTTTAGGGGCCATTTGGGAGAAAAAAAAAACTGAAATGAAAACAGGTGAGATAAAAAAAGGGGATTGTTTTATAAGGGTGAGGCTAAGAACTGTGAATGCATTTCTCTTTTACACATTCGTAAAAGTACTACTACGATCATTATACCATGTATATATACTACGATATATATTCCGGATATATTCTCTCTCTCACTCTCACTCTCTCTCTCACTCTCTCTCTCTCTCTCTCTCTCTCTCTCTCTCTCTCTCTCTCTCTCTCTCTCTATATCTATATATATATATATATATATATATATATATATATATATATATATATATATTAGTACATAATGTATATCTTCAAAGTCTAAATATACTTTACTGGCACCTACAGTACCTTAACCTAAAATGTGTACTACCATTTTAAACATATACTGTAGAACTGTACTGAGAACTAATACAGCAACTAAAGCTGGCATATCATGGCATCATCTGTGACCATACTAAGATGATGAACCATCACCCTGTAACCACTACACCACATTATTATATTATTATTTTTAAATCACATACATAACAATTTAGGGACCTCAATAACAAAACAACCATTAGTTTGTCTTTTTTCATCAATGTCAAGAATCATGATTCTTGTGGAGTCACACTGAAACTGTAATTGTGAGAAACGTTCTTAAAATTGCAATTTTGCATGGGAAGTCCTGATGTACAATATAAAACCACTCACATGACAGGGAATTTACCTTAGCTTGTCATGCTGCAAAAATGGATAGGATAATATTTTATTTTGTTGTCTAGTTTAATTTATAAAAATATTAGCCTTTTTTCTCTGAAGCAATGCAGCAAAATAAAGTCCATAAAGATGTCCAACTATATCAAAAAGGTTTCTGGTGTTTCATATCCAGCTACATATAAGATGTGTGTACAAATGAAGGGGGAAGGTGTATTTTGCGTGTGTGTGTGTGTGTGTGTGTGTGTGTATAGCGGGGTGGGGTGGGGGGTATTGTTCATGTGAAGCATTTTTTAATTATTATTATTCATTTTAATGACATGCTTCACATGGATTAAAACAAAAATGTAATGCAAATTGTAAATTCTTAGGCTGCTTAGCAGTAGAAAGGACAAATTCTTCAATGCCTGGTTTCAAAACTTTCAGATATTGTTTTTGAAAGTAATCCTGAAAACAGTGAAAGGAAAAATCTCTAAACTTTCTCCATGTACTGTGTGTATTCACAACAATCACAGTGAAGAGAAACAGCAACTCCTGCTATACAGTATCACTACCCAAAGTGGTCAAACCACCATCACTTTTCTATTGGACTGAATTACATATGGCCCTAGCTAGCACTTTTGACCTGGAACCACACTAAAATAATTTCCCTCTTGTTTAAATGATCCCTGTTTTGGCAGCAGAAGCATACTCTGTCAGACTGCAGGTTACATCTATCTATGACAAAGCATTTCATGCAGACGTATTAATGACTCAGGTCTATTTTATGACTGTAGACTAATGACCAGATGGACTGCCTATTTGCATACCAGTCAGCCACCTAACTGTTAGATTTCTTGGAAGTCTTGGTGGTTCCTCAGGGAGGAAGACACCGGCTGTCCACATTTTACAGCTATAATTGCTGAGTCATTATACAGTAATACATTTCACAGTGAATGTGTACAGTATGCAGCCTTGTAATACTCTTCTTTATCAGAGATTTTGCTGATGCAGGAGTAATAAATGCATGGTAAATATGTTGCATGTTGTATGTGTGTGTGCACATGCATGTAACATTATCTATATGTACAGTGTATTTACAGTATGTGTCATGTAGGGCTCTGGGGCTTTTGGCGGGGTGCAGTCATAACGGGCAAGATAGTTTCTGTCCACTGGGGCTGTGTGTGATTGTCAGCTGCCAGGTGCACTACATAAATGCCATACGTTTGAACTCTCAGCCCGTCTTTCTCTCACACTCTGTATCACGCACATGCACATGTACACGCACACGCACACACAACAGTAGGCATCGCTTTAGTAAACCAGCGCTAGAGCAGGCCATTAAAGAAGACCCAAGCGCCCTCAAATAAAAATGCTACATAGTTTACACAGCTGTCCTTAATTACCTGTGTCTGACCATTTCACATCATTGAATGATTCATGTGTAGAAACATGGATCATTGCAGTTGTTCCATTATACTGTATGAGTCTACAATAATATTTTATTGTTTTTAATTAAGTTATTAATGCAAAACCATCCTTTTTCTGGGCTGATCAGTCTGGGAACTCTCAATTGAAAACTGTTTGTCAGAAAGGCTGTGCTAATAGCTGCCCATCAAATCATTTGTAGGCAGTTGGATTACTTTCAACTAATCATAAACATTTGAAGGGATTTTCCAAACCACAGGCACTTTCAGATGATTGACCACGCTCACATAACCAGCACAAGCCCCACAGAATGTGAGGAGGATTTCATGGCACCAGCTACTCACCTGGATGCTGGTTGGCCAACTGAGAGTTGCCAGACTGTTTGCAAGCAAATCATATAGGCATAGCTTGCAATGTCAGGATTGCTTTAATTTGGCTAATTATTACAAACACAGGGACAAGCTTGTGTTTATTGACAAACAAAATCAAGGGAGCAATCCTATTGATTTTGCCCTACTGGTCGATACACCTCTGCTTACGAAGGGCTGTTCTCCAGTGTGGCAGGAGGATCTAGCGGCGTAACTCTGGTGGTGGCCTACATCATGATTGTGACAGGGCGTGGCTGGGTGGAGTCTCTGGCTGCCATCTGTGCAACTAGGACATGTGCAGGGCCAAACCTAGGCTTTTTACGCCAGATGGAAAGGTTTTAAAATGTACAACTGGCACAGGTAAGTCATTTAACCCTGTTGTCCTTATTATATGTTATTGTGCCACCGGATGGCGCCATCTGATTGTGTCTGATTGTGTCCTTCTCTTTATTGTCAGTGCTGTGTGTATTTATTTATTATTTATTTATTTATGTTTTTGTTTTATGTATTTGTTTTAGTTTTTTAACACTCCTGTTGTCCTCGGGTTTCAAACACACTAACTTGTTGTGCCAACAGTGCACATCATGTCTGTGTAAGCTATACAATTAAGAATGGCGGCTTCTATCTGCCACAAAGTGGTAGTGCGTTGGGTCAGTTTGACCCGGAGGACAAAAGGAGGGTTAGTCTTGTGTTTTGTAAATGAAATTATACATTAGTGAATCATCATTTAAATCACCAACATCAATGTGTGACCACATTCAGAACACAAACTCTTTTGGCAGTGTTGTCACACAAACAAACAAATGCCTTGCAAGCTGGGGGCAGGACATTTAACCCCTGACCAATCAGCTTTTTCTACCAAAACGGCAGCAAAGTCAAAGATTGGCTTGACTGCGCACCAATCAAGTTGCTGAGCAGGACATCCTGATGATGATAGATGGAAATCATTTTGGTGCATACAATTAGTCTATGGATTATGAAAGAAATCTGCCATGACCTTTTTTTACAAATATATTAATATGTTTCAATTAGGCTTTTCTCACTGTATATCCTTAGCCCAGGGCTAAGCTAAACCTGGGCAACTAAAGGCCAACGCCCATAGGCGGCATCATCAAGGAATGTAACATTCAAAACGTAAAACCAAATTGACGGAGGAGCTCAGAAATCCCTACATATTCAATGCATGTTGATGGCTTGACGCTTTAGAAAGAACTATACGTTCTAAAATGCTGGCGTCACTTGACGCGACCAACGCCTTCAGTGGGCATTGGGCTTTAGCCCCTTTTCACACACATGATTAACCTAGGGTTAAGCCCAGGGCCATACTATTCACACTGAACTACTAGCCCTGGATTAAATGTCAGTTGGAACACGCCATGTGTTTTGTGTTGTTTGGGGCCCCATGGTTTTGGTTCCTTAGGGCGGACGGGGGCGGCGCCTTGGATATTTGGGCTTAGTTATTTTTCTCTCTGGATGCTCGTTTGTGGTTAGAGGGTTGGACAGATTGGCATTGCACGGACCGGGTTGGTCCGTGTGAAGTTTGTCGGTTAAATGTTTATGGCTATGGATGGGTATCTGGCGGGGTGGAGGGCTGAGTCCGGGTGTCCAGGGTTTAGTTTTGCCGGCTTTGAGGGACTGAAGTTTAAAAGATTTTAACCAGTTCTCCATACTTCCTGTTTACTGGTCGGGGATAGAGTAGTGGAGGTTCTGGGAGGTGTGTTGTGGATGGGGTTAATTATTGCTTCTGTGGCGTCGTCTCCAGGGTTCCGCTTATGGTGGTGGAATGGTGGTGTCTGGTTGGTGGGCTGGATTGTGCATTGATGTGTGCCCTGGCCTGCAATGCCTGGGGTTTAGCTCATTCCTTCAGTGTCTTCGGTTTTCCATTCTCTGACTGAGATTGAAATGGTTGAGGAGGCGTTCTTGGATCTCGGGGTCATAGTGTTTTGTGGATGGAAAATGGGACTCCGGATGTTTGGGCTTGATTTTATCTTTTCCCTAGTGGTTGTTAGTGAGGGTTGGGCTGATGGGTGTTACATAGGGTGGTATTATTACTTGTTTTATTACTTGTTTGTATTACTTATTACTATTATTTTTTCTTAATGATTTTGTAGTGTGAAGAACTTTATGGTACATGTATTTGTATGAAAAGTAAATAAAAAGTAAATAAAAATTGATTGATTGATTGATTGATGTGACAAAAAATTGCCCCAGAGCAGGAAAAGCTAGCCCTGGGATAAAGTCGGTGTTAGCCCACTTTGGAATGCTTCGGGATGGTGCCAGTGTGAACGCTTTCTTAGCCCGAGGCTAACACATCCCCAGGCTAAATGCAGTGTGAAAAGCCTACATTTCTGTTATTATTAACTATACTGGGGCAATAAGCGTGTGGCCTTCTGTGTTTGCTACGTCTATTTTAACATCCCAGGCAATATAGAGCTAACTGGCTGCTGATACAAGTAGTAGAGGTCTGTTTCCTAGGGCTACTACAGTATTCCCTTAAGGGCAAGACACTGTGAAACAAGGAATAAGGATGGAAAATGGGAATATCACTCTTTCAGTCTGCCACAGGAAATGACTAAATCTTGATCCTGCTCACTTCTGTTATCGATAGAAATTACAATGCAGGTTAAATTAACATTCTATAAAAATGAATGGATGGACATATATAAAAAGCTCATTTCAAAGACATTTAATAGTTCAATATAAATATGTATATAAATGACATTATTATCCCTTATCAGTAAAGGACCTGGTGGAAGGACACATACAGGAAAGAGATGCTGTTCAATGATAAGCAGGAAATTGTTGCTCTACTGAGATAATCATAGCCAGTGGAGATGCAGTGTAACTTCACCTGTGGCCAACACATGAAGTCTAATCTCATCTATCAGTCTATTAAGCCTGCTCAGCACTTAGAGCAGCCAACGACCACTCCCTCAGTCTGGGGCTATGTATTTTATTCTACTACCCCCTCTCTTGTGAACACACACATCACTTCATCTAATAGCA
Source organism: Aphredoderus sayanus (assembly GCA_027564795.1). Taxonomy (NCBI): domain Eukaryota; kingdom Metazoa; phylum Chordata; class Actinopteri; order Percopsiformes; family Aphredoderidae; genus Aphredoderus; species Aphredoderus sayanus. Next base: position 6,704 of record JAODUG010034384.1, read on the forward strand.
AAACAAACTGTACAGCTAACACACTCAACACATTTGTTGAGTAAAATTACAAAGTATTTAGTAAAAAAGGAAAAACTTAGCAAACTCATGAAATCACCTAATGGCCAACCCTGGGACTTGACGTCATTTGTAGAATAGAAACTGCAGTTATATTCTCAAGAAATGTAAAGTTCTGTACAACTGTAAATCTGTCATTCCTGATGTGAAATTATGTTAAGCCACCAGAACAAGACATGGGCCTTATATAGGCAGCAAATGAAGGCCATCTCACCCCCACACACCACCAGGCAGGGCCCTTGGTGCAGTACATGCTAGCCCATGGGCCCTCTGGTGGGTCATCTGGACAGGCTTGAACTAGATCAAATGAATTATGTATTACATGGTTCTATACTATGGTTGCCAAATGAATGCTGGGGAATTTTGTGTCATTGACTTCGGCCCTTTCTGTCAAACCCTGTGACTTGAAGTGTAAAAACAACATGCAAGGCTGCTCAAGCAGAACATGTACATGGAGAAATATGTAAGTATATTTACAAACCAGACAAAACACTAATTTGTACACTGTGAGTTGTATGTGAATAGCCTATTATATATGTGAGTTGTATGTCTATTAAGTATCACTTTAGTACATTTGGTAATGTTTTTAAATTAATGTATTAAAATGTGTATGATTATTAGTTTGTATAGATGTGAATGTATAAGCCACTTGTATGATTCAATGTATAAATCTGCATTGTGTCATGTCACATTATGTTGCCTAATAATACTTATGCTGTTATAATAATTGTATACCTAATAATTAACAGCAGCAATAAATACTGCAAACTTTAATTCTTTTTTATCTCAGTTTAACATTGATCTGATCTTTTTCATATTGACACCGCATAGGTCAAGATAAAAAAAAGAAAAAAAGAATGACTTTTGTTTTTATATATATTTTTATATTATATTATTTGTATATTTTATTATTTCTATTATTATTGGGCTATTTCTATTAATACATTATTATTATTATTATAATTAATAATATGATTAGCCTAACTTACTGATAGCCTAATCATTCACACCACATACTAGGACAAAATAATTATAAACGTGTTAAAACAGTACTTGTATAGCTCTTTTCACTGGATAAAACGCATTAGCTTTTATTACAAAATTCAACTTCATTTCAAAGAAATGTTTTCGTCTCCCTCTACGGTGAAAATATCCTGCCATTTTCCACATGCGCGGCCAGACACTGACGCTGCTGAGGGTTTCCCCGCGGGTCTTACGGGAGACTTCAGATCGCTGCCGGCGCGCTGATAAGCTTCACAGAATGGCAGGTGCCTTACAAACAAACTATCCTTGCTTGACAGCCCGTCCTTATGCTCCGCCCCCACGGCCCGCGTTAGATTTAAGCGAACACGCCGTATTGATGAGTTTCTGAGGCTTATTGATTTCAAAACTTCACGGGTTTCGAGTTTCACAGGTAAGGCGATCTGGTCCGCTCTCGCACATGTAGGCTTTACACTAATCTACAGGATTGGGCCTTTGGAACAGAGCCGAAAACTGAATGACTGTAGCCCATTAAATTAACAAAGCTTTAGAATATTCTAATATAAATAATTAGCCTAAACCAGGCGATCACATTGGCATGTTGGACTCAAGTCAAAGTTGTTTGGCGTTGAGATGCATACATGCGCCTTTTTTTAACTTAATAAAACAATATTTTAATTTTATTTTAGCCAGAATTAGACATGAACCCTGACGCGGACTACAACGGTTCGGGGAGCAGTGGGAACGGAAAACTCCGGCAATGGCTTATTGAGCAGGTGGACTGTGGAAAGTATCCCGGGCTGGTGTGGGAGAACGACGACAAAAGCATCTTCCGAATACCATGGAAACACGCGGGGAAGCAGGACTACAATCGGGATGAGGATGCCGCGCTTTTCAAGGTAGGCGGTTGACGCACGGGATTGCAGACTGCAACACACGGCAGAGTTTTGTTGGTTCAACGTCCGTGCGCACGTACTTACTGCCGGTTGTTTCCAGGCCTGGGCGCTGTTTAAAGGCAAGTTTCGGGAAGGGATCGACAAGCCGGACCCGCCGACCTGGAAGACGCGCCTGCGCTGCGCGCTCAACAAAAGCAACGATTTTGAAGAACTTGTGGATCGAAGCCAGCTGGACATCTCAGATCCGTACAAAGTTTACCGGATCATCCCCGAAGGGGCAAAGAAAAGTGAGCATCACCACCCATATCACATAGGCCTATATTAAATATTCAACTATATATGCCAGCCTACTGTAGATTAACATAGGCTAAATTAAATATTCTAAAAAATCTGAACGCTGAATAATTTAATCATTATCAATTATTGTGTAAATAAATCGTAAAATAGGGAGTCAGGCAACATTGTTAACAAAATGTTAGAATTACAAATTGTGGTTGCTGTAATTAACAGTATATTCCTTGATAATTTCCTTAAAAAGCAGCTTAATTAAGCAATGCTCTTTTGCATTAGGACCAAGGCAGGAAGACAGCCCCTTAAGTCCAATGAGCTATCCTATGCACCCTTCATACCCTGCCCTGCAGACTCAGGTAAGTGTGTGAGAGGGGGGTTGTATGTGGAGGGACAGTCTAGCTCTTGGTGTGCTTCACGTGCAAATGTGGCCTATCTGCATTCCCTGTCGCTGTGCTCACTGTAGACACACACACCCTAACACAGTCTGCCCTGTCTCTAGATGCCTGCAGGGTACATGCCCCCTCCAGAGTGGAGGGAATACATCCAAGAACAAGCATCTTTGCCAGAGCACCCCTATCCTCAGTGCCCCTATCCCTCCCGAAGTCTTCCATGGCAGGCCCCTTCCTTAGAAAATGGTACGGAGCTCTAGGTTTCCATGTGAGCATCTGATGTATGGTTAAATATGCTGTAAAAAATCACAGTGTGTTGTTGTGTCTCCAACAGGGTACCAGATCAAAGCCTCTATTTACTCCTACAGCCATTCTGACACACAGCCATCCCCGTTCACACTAGACCCCAGCATGAGGCCGCCGGATGCACTTTCAGGTACACACACATATACACACATACACACACACACACTTTCACTTCACAGCCCTTTTCTCATTTAGCTGTGTTGCTCTGTCTTCTTCATGCAGACTTCCGTCTTCATGTGTGTGTGTACTTCCGGGACACCCTGGTCCGAGAGGTAACAACGTCCAGCCCTGAGGGCTGCCATCTGGCTCACTGTTCCCCGGAGGAAAAGCCCTACCTGATACCAGGGAGTCCCGAGCTCATACCCTTGCCTGCCGAGAGCCTTGCTGCCCACAGAAGGGTGGAGGAGGGTCCCCCTAGCCCTTCATCTGCATTGGAAGGCGGGGTGTCGCTGTGGATGGCCCCAGACGGACTGTATGCCAGGCGGAGGTGCCAGGAGAGAGTGTACTGGCAAGGAGGACTGTCCCCGTACGGGGACAAACCCAACAAGCTGGAGAGGGAGGTCACCAGCAAACTAATCCACACACAGGACTTCATTACAGGTAACAGCAAAGTTCTGGTCTGTACAGCATGCTCTATATGAAAAACCTACATACTGAAGGCTGAACCTTCTTAAACAGTGGTTTTCAAAGTTTTTCAGCTGCAAGCCCAAAAATGGTGATCTCCCATGCAGTGGGGAAACACAGCATTCATATCAATACATATTTAAACAACTGGAAATGTATGATATTGAAACCATTTTGACAAGAATTGTAACCACTTCAGGGATTGTGGCACAAACACCATAAAACATTAACACTGCTGGCATGAGCTCATTCATTTAGTCTCAGCATCAGCAGAATGTTCATATGACATACAGTACATTGCCCCCTCATCCCACCTACACTGAAGTGTCACAGCTGTGTGACTGACAGGTCCTTTGCAAGAGCCCCACCACAAGGACTTTCCAGCCTTATTACCAAGGCAATGACTACACAGGACTTCCTTCAGCCATCATGATGAGACCCACACACTGGGCATGTGAGGAGCTGAGCAGGTGCAGATTTGACTGGATAATGATCCCCAGTCCTCCCCTCCCCTCTGCTTTCTGACCACAGAAATACAGAACTATAGCCTCCATGGCCGGCTGGTGCCTCGGTTACAGGTGTTACTGAGCTTTGGAGATGAGTGCCTGGACCCCCAGAGACAAAGACGGACCATCACTGTCCAGGTGACAAAATTGAATATTATTGGTTTGTTTCTCCGCCCAGTCATAACATCTTGCCAGAACGTGCTGTTCTGGCAAGTCACACCTGGGATAGCTGAAGGGCAGATACAATTTAAAAGATAGCCAATATTTACAGAAAATAATGACATCAATAATCCTGATGCAGAGTTGTAACATTCCATTGCTATTAGGACAATGCACCCTGTACTATAGATGTGCTGTAGACCAGCCATCACTTTGAGACAGCGCATGACTGAACTTTGCTCTTGTCTTATTGGAATCCTGCAGGTGGAACCTATGTTTGCCAGGCAGCTACTTTACTACGCCCAGCAAGCAGGTGGTCACTATTACCGCAGCTACGACCCCTCTGGTATAATGGACCATATCAGCCCCTCTGAGGACTATCAGAGACTCATAACTCACCACCACAGCAGTAGCCTGCAGGACTGATCTGCTGTGGGGATGACAGAGACTTCCTAGAGCCTGACATGGAACAATACTGTACACATAACGCATAGAAACATACCTTAATGAACACATACAGCCATACTGTCAACATCTATTCCTATTTTTAGTGCAGTATACAATTAGTCTTTAGCCATTTCGATACAGACAGCTGTGTGATTGTACGGCAGACAACTGTAACGTGCCTTTTTTGTTCGTTTTTTTTACATTTTTTCTTATTCTGGGAAATGGTGTTATTATGTAAATACGATTCAGGTCTTCTAAGGAGATGCCATCAATATATTAAAATGAAATAGTATTTCCTTTGAATGAATATAAAACTGAAGCCCTTAACAATGAACACATTTAACTCGTCAAAGTTTTTCAGATGTTAAGTGTTTTCACCACTGATGTAATATACTGTACAATTCAAAAACAAAATAAAGGGCCTGTGCCAAAACAGGTTTTTGAATGGTGATGTTGGGTGTGTGTGTGTGTAGCAGGATGATGCGGGTTAATCGAACACACAGCTTTCATAAACAGAGATGACATCACAGAGAGGAAGAGGTAGGCCACGCTTTCCGCTCTGGGCCGGAGAATGCCTTCCTGGCTTCTACTTACATTGTAGATAACATTTCCACTTCCATGGAAAACTTTTAAAAAAAGACGTAAAACCATTTACACTACGTAGAATTATTCTGAGAAGATAAACAAAAAAGGTGCTTTGACTGATACAGTGTTCAGAATTTATGTTTTGCTCCAACTGGCATGAATGTGAGGCACGTGAGAAAGTGGAGACAGTGTCCAATACCCTCAGGAACAAGCGCCATACCGTTTATTGGTAGGTGTTATTTTAGCAGCCTTAAGAGTAAAATCATCTTTCAAGCCAGGTCCATACACACAGTATGCACAACTGGTAGCAAAGGATTATGTGTGATCTAACAGAAAGCTACAAAACTGTGACTAAATATACACCGTGTCCTAAATTCAGCATAATAGTTGTAGAAATCTTTCACATGCATTGTTTGATGCCAAAAATCTAATCTACATGTGACATTATGAAATATGACAAAGAAGGTCAGTTTTGTGTTGAGATGTTTTTCTAGGCCTGTTATCTTCTCCTGTATGGAACAGTAAACCAGTGAGAAACTCCCTTCATCACGTCTTACTGTAAACAGTGCTGGTGGAAGGCAGATCAGACCTGATGCTTTGAAGCTCCTTTTGTGAATGAACCCGTGGGTGGATAAATCTAAAAGCTAAGTTTAGAACAGAGAATCAAAACAAGTTCACTCTGCATGACATGGCTTTCCCCTTACTATAGTCACAAGAAACAAAAGGTGCATTATTGTTGACAAATGAGGTTCGTAATCTGTGATAATTTCATGTTTTACCTTTCACTTTAACCCAAAACTGACTTGCATCAGACACAAGTTGACAGGGAAGACTCGGACATAATGATGTTACAAACATATCACGTCCTCAGTTAACCTGTTATCTTCTGTTCTCGTGTGCGTTAAGGCGTGGTAACTAGACTCACCACAACTGTAGCACTAGTTTGTGTTATGACACCAAGGACCAGATCACATGACTCTCTGCTACCGTAGCAGAGAGCCAGTCCCTTCTTTGGGTAACGGATAACACCAACTACTGTATAAAGCTTTATCCACACATGCAAGCACACACACCTCTAGATTGCAACCTACCAGGACACTCAGTGGTCTGGATCTTCAGAAATGAATGGTTGCAGCAAACCTGAATGGCACACACACCCAGCATAAAACAAACTGTTTCTTGGAAGACCTTATCATCTGCCAGTATATTGTACAATATATTCTCACCTATTGCATTCGTTATGGTTCAAATTTAGATTTTTGATAATACAAATAATGCACAACATACCATAATATACATAATAACTGACAAAGATAATTGGAAAACTTTAAATATTGGATTTCTAAGAATGTATAAACAATTGTGGGTAACAGACTTACAAGCATTAGGTCAGTCAGCCAAAAATGACAAAACATCTTCCCAGCTCTTCCACAGCAATCCTGAGAAGTAAAGCAATTTGGTTCTTGTTCATTTGGTCTATTACAAATCATATACCTCCCCTCCCCACTATAGACAGTAGGCTGAGCTCAGACTCACCTCTACAGACCCAACTCAGATGCTTCTAGAATGAAAGACTGCTAATTAGCTGGTTAACACATCTACATGTGTATACTATAAGCACTATTTTTCACATTGCTTTAAAAAACTAAATTTAATATGTGCAATGTATTCCACATATCACATAATATTGCTATTAACACTTATTTATTCTTGTGCCACTCTCATTTTAGTCAGTGATATATTTATTATTACATTCCAGCGTGGTGTATTTTACATCAGTATTAGGTAGGACCTGTGTCCTTGTTTTGTACTTTGTACTCCTTTTCTAAAAAGCAGGAAAGAAAAAAAATCTTTTTATGCAATGTGACACAATGACAATAAAGCACTTTTAGTTCAGTCATATCCTAGACTGAATATGGGCTTACCAGCACTGTTTTTGTCACTATTTACATTTCTTAAATAGTTAGCTTGCTGAAAACAGTCCAACAGCTTCAGGCAAAATATGACGTGACCAGTTCAATAATTGTACGTGTGCAACAGATGCAATGCAAATAACAGAAATAGATGTTCATGCTGATAATTTTGCATCCACTCAAACCTACTTTGACAGGTTATTTAAGTCACGCAAGCACTTATTAATCTTGTGCCAGACCCGTGCAGATAAAGCTTTACAAGGCAGAAACCAGTCATTATGGAAAAGACCCATGGTCCATTAATTTGATGGGACTCATGGTTAAAAAGACAAACAAAACACAAAGAGCACTTGCAAGGTGACATGTTTTATTTGGCAATAAGGACGATGAAGCTAAAACACACACACACACACACAAAACAGACTAGTGAATCAGGGTCTTTTCTGAGCCAAACCCCTTAACTATGGATCTTTCGGGCAAGAGGGTGGGGCTACCCACTCATTAGCATAACCAATATGATTGCTTCATCAGGGACTGTCCTGAAGAGCAACACTGAGATCATTAAATGTCAAGAAGATTAGACTATGAAGAAGTGTCCTCTGAAGTGCTGCACAATACAGTGTGCTCATATTAAAACAAGAATGGAAGTGGCAATGGGAGTGAGCAGACACTTCTGCATTACAGTGCCTTAACAGTGGGAGGGGCATGTCATCTCTTGATGGGCTGTACACAGGAGGGCTGGAAACAGGTCAGCTGCAGCTGCATGCTGCTTTTAAACGTGTTCAGTAGCTCCTCCAGTAGCCTTGAAGATGTGGAGATACATTGAGAGAGAAACGAAGAGAAATAAAGTGAAATGTCAAGAAAATGGCAAATAGAAAGAAAGTCAGAGACAGATACAATACAGAGAAAGAGAGATGAGTCACCTGCAATTACTTGTATGAAACATACAAAGGTCAGGCAAGGGGTGTGGGATTTGATCAGCCAAAGGCCCCTTAAGTTACATTGAGCTTTAGTCAAACCTTTGACAGTATAGCTTCCTATAGGTTGTCTATTCTATTAATGTTTGCATGCATACAATGGGAGCCAATGGAGTTTAAGGGAGTTTAACAAACAAACCAAACATTTAAAGCAAAGGTATGAGAACAGGAGGCTCTGCAGCCAAGGGTTTACTACAGGTCAGTGTTGCATGTAAACTCACTTCTTGTCTGCTCCACTCTGCAGTTGGGGAAGTGCCTCCAATGCCTGCTTGAAGCTGACACTGAAACAAGCCGCCATAGTTAAATAGAGACAGAATGCACAGCTTCCACAGCACACAGGCACAGTACATAGATGGCTTATCACGCACACTGTGTTCTCACTTCCTAGCCATGAGCCAGCAAATACCATACATAGGGATTTGAATGTGAGGTGTGTGCATGTGTCTATGAAGCCAGCCACTTACTTGCTGTCAGCATTCAGGTACAAGGCTATGGCGTCTCTCAGGGCACACAGCTCAAGGCGGGCCTGCAGGATAAACAAGGATAAACAAGCACAAGTGGCTATGGTTGAAGGACAAGCAGAGCTAGGCCAATAGGAGTGGTTCTACATGGGGTTCAGGGGCCCCTGCGTGGCCAGATCGTATTGGTTTTATTAGATATTCAAATAAATACGGAGAATTAGATTTAAGCCAATACAATACTGTACAAACAATAACCTTTATTATTATTAATTTTCAACATGTTATTCTAACTATCCTGTCCAGTGATTGTGTGTGTGTGGCTACCGTTGTACAGGGAAAATAATGTAATGCCATGTAACCCCAATGAACAGTTTGATTCAGGAGCACACCTCCTTCATATAACTTATTATATAAGCATTATAGGAAATGTAAAAAGTAAATCCCCCTTTTGGCAGTTAGGGTCTTCTCATTATGACTGAGTGTCAAACTGCTCTAAACGTGTGCCTTTGTGTGTGTGTGTACGCGTGTGCATGCGTGTACCTGCAGGGCACCATTTTTACTGAAGGTGCCCACACACTGCACAAGGCGACTCATTTCCTCAGCCACCTGCTCCACGATCTGAGACAACACCCTGGGAACAAGCTCCTTGGACACCGTGAACACCTTACACAACAAGCAGCTTGGTGGTTAGCTGATGTGACTTATCATGTGACTGGAAATGCATCACATTATTTCTCAGACCTACCTCAGCATGAACGGCGATGATGTTGACCAGAGCTTCTTTAAGGTAGTTTCTTACCCCTGTGGAAGGAACAGCAGACATATTCACTTCATTGACCATTCAAGACCAATGTACACTGATGAGAGGAAGGTTGGCTGGTGGAGAAAAATGCATATGGGCACCCATAGAAAAAACCTTTATTAATAACTATAATATAAAATGTTAAAAACATTTAATGAAGACTGAAAAAGAGAGCAATAACATATTTGTAGCACCAACCCACCCACACAAACCTACTTCAAGCAAACATTTAGTACTTAACAAGCGAAAGTATCATATCCTACAATTGTGGTTGATCAATCTAAAATGTTCCTCTTTCACAGATGGAAACAAGAAAAAACACAACAGACTTCGAGACACACCTTTTAAATGGGCCTACACAAACCTGAAATCCAGTCTGAAAATACACACACAAGCACACACATCCTGTGCTAAGCAAAAACCACATCGAAAACTGATAAGTTTCACTTGGGATTAGACCATAGCCATGAGCAGAAGCAAGCACCCTTGTAAAGACACTTAGACGTGTGCACAACACCACGTGCACGCCAGGTCAAGATGTGACAGCATACTGTACAAGAGGCCATGAGAGTGCATGTGGCCTGAACCCAGCAGGGTCTACAATAAGACCTCAAGCAGCGCCACTCTACATATTACATGTGCAAACCACAGCACCAGAACAGACATAAGTCCGGACATTTGGGGGTTAGTTTCTGTGGTGAATGTGGGATACTTTTGGTTATTATGGGTAATTCCCTATATTATTACCCGGGCCACTGTTGTTATTGAGAAAATAAAAAGCCAGGCATTCTGTATACTAACTGTCCTTACTCCCCTCATCCATATGAAGACAGAGAGAGAGCAAGAATGACATTACTGTAATATACACCCAAAAATTATACATTTCACAACAGCATATTCTGGAAGACTATTCCACAAACTTGGAGCTGCTACAGAAAAAGCCTTGTCAGCAGAAAAAGGAAGACTAACTGGAGTTTTGTGACATTCAGCAATAAACATCGACTAGCCAATCTCTTAAGATATAGAAGCCTAGTTTTAGTGGAAGAGCTGTGCATCATCAGCCTAGGAATAAAGAGATGTTGAGCTTCTGAATAATTATGGCTAAGTGGAGAGTGTAAAAGCCCTATCTGTAAAGTAAATGTGGAAGCAATAAAGAGCCTAGCCAGAAATGCAGAGAACAGAAGAGGATTGGCATTTTTACTCTAAGTTAAGTTGGTTTGGTATAACTGTACTGTCAGCTGAATTGACTCTAATAGGCACGGAATGGGTAGGCCTGAACTAAAATTACCTGTAGGTGTCTGGCAGTCTCTCCAGTCAAAGTACCCAGCGTAGATGCCTGGTTCTAGAGAGCCAACGATGGGGTCAGCCTTTCTCTGGATGTATGCGTGAAACAGCTTGTCATCCAGTTGGCGCACAGCCTCCACACTTGCCTGGAGCAACAGATAGCGATACCCACAAAAAAATGCATTCAGCCAGATACATTTCACATGAGAGATAGAAGTTTCCTTTAAAGAAAGGCATAGGCCCTAATTGATTGTGATGGGCAGACATGATTGTAAGGGCAGATCACACAGTGCTGGTTTTGTCGTTCGTAAATGAGTTACCACACAGTCATGTTATAAACAGAACATTCTCTTAATCTGATGGTAAATAAAAAGATTTTCTTAGTTTTTTCACCATCTCATGAAGGTACAGACAAATGTAATTTGCTTGGTGAAGATGTTTGGGCAATACATGTACTTCAGACTGTAATCAAACACATGGCATATTATTTGTTTACAATATATTGATTGACATTTTATTTTAACTCATCTGACCATGTTCAGGTATTAAAGAGAAAACAGAGGGAGGGCTCGTCGGCGAGCGCCTGGTGGCCGGGTTTGCCACAGAGCCCGGTCGGGCACAGCCCAAACAAGCAACGTGGCACTGTCCTCTCCATCCTATGGATCCACCACTCGTGGGATGAACCGTGGGGGTCAGGTGCGCTGTCATTTGGGTGGCGGTGAAGGTCAGGGACCTCGACGGACCAGACCTAGGCAGCATAGGCTGGCTCTGGGGATGTGGAACGTCACCTCTCTGTGCGGGAAGGAACCGGAACTACTGGAGTCCTGTATGGGACTCCAGTAGGGGACTCCATTGTTCTGCTGGGAGACTTCAACGCGCACGTGGGCAATGATGGAGATACCTGGAGAGGC
>JAODUG010034404.1:0-18290 GCA_027564795.1 Aphredoderus sayanus
TGTCTGTGTAAGCTGTAGAATTAGGTTTAGCGCCTTCTATCTGCCACAAAGAGCTAGTGGTTTGGGTCATTTTGACCTGAAGGACATCACAAGGGTTAAAATTATTTCCTTGCCTTCTCTTCCACACACTAACACGGACTCTTTCCAGTCTGTAGCAGGCAATCATAGGGCACAATGTTCAGAACCATGCTGGTAATTATACAGGTTACAGCACAGAACTAATAAAAACTGGCACAGTCTTCAAGGATAAGGCTTGAATGAAGGGCTGTCTTTCCTTTAATCTCATACAGAATCAACCTTGTGCCACACACACACACACACACACACACGTGTACCCACAACAACAACTAGGTCATTAACATCAATGCCATGCCTCCGTCTGATGTATGGAGGGTTCTCATTGGAATTAGATTGCATTGAAGGCATCTTTGATTTAGCTCAGGCTGTAAATGTGGCCCCGCTGGTCTTGCTCGGGCTAGCCATCGATTGTGTTTTCATTGGCTTTGTGAGCTACATGTAGGTTCTGGCTCCAGGAGGGAGAATAGTGGTCTCCCCGGCCTGCACTCATGAACTGCTGAGGACCGAGATATTGAGCAGTTACCCCGTTCAATCTTCACTAATCATTGTTCTGTCAATGAGCCGTGCTCCAAATGACTTCCTGGCACTGCCTTATATAGACACATATTCACTAGGCCAAACAATGTACGCAGGGCATCCGCGAAGCGGTGGAATTCATTGGGTGTTGCCAGACGTGACTTCTAAATAAACAAACCATTCTATTTTTGAGGCGGCTGTTTGTGTTTGTGCACACAGTACTGCTGGCTAATTTGACATACAAAGATTCCCAAAATATACATGGCGTTCCAATGTTAAATCTTCTCAACATATTCACAACAGCATCTCATAACAAATGCATACAGTTGAATGATACGTTTCTCTCTCTATTTGCTAATGATTGTCTCTGTGGGTGGATTTCCAAGAGAAACCGCAAATTAACTGCAGATGAAGGGAATAGAAAAAGTTATATTTTATATATCTATATATATATATAGGGATGCTGTCACTGAGACAGGATGGGGAAGGACAAGAAAACGGGGGATATTGCACTCCCTGCAAAGCCTCAAGCTAGTATTACCATATTGTGAGAACAATCCATCAAATTGGGTTAAAATGTACAGGGCTGCGTAGATGTGGCTAATGAGATCATTAACGCACCACCGCTTCAATGCCAAGCACACAGTGGGGCTTTCCACAGTCCCGGGTCTCACAGTGGAGCGACTCATGAACCATCACTCCCCTCACTCCTCACCTGAAGTGTGCAGATTTGAAGGTACACCTATGCGTGTTAAAGTGCTGCCCCTACCCACACACACACACACACACACACACACGCACATATGCACACACACACTCGCAATGCAAATGTCCTCCTCATGAAGCAGGTGTTACCACTACAGTCATTTAGCAGACATTTTTATCTAAAGTCACAGCCAGAATAATTCCGAATGTCTTGCTCAAGTACTGTATGCTTACAGGTAGACCTGGTATTCTGGGTTTGGAGCCCAGTGGTTCTCAACCCTGGTCCTGGTGACCCACTACCCTGCATGCTTCAGATGTCTCCCTGCTCCAACACACCTGATTCAAGTGAATGGGTCATTATCAGGCTTCTGCTGACTGATGTGTTGTTGGTTATTGTTTGCTGTTGACAGTGCTACGTTCATGTTTTGCACTATTAAGTGTTGGTAATTGCCAATCACTTCTCCGCCTGCGTTTATTGTTTTGTTTGCGATGCAGTGTTCGTTCTCGTTCTTCTGTGCTTGTACCACAATAACGTCACCTCATCCTCAATCTATCACTAAATACAGTTTGTAAGGCTCTCGGGGCTTTCTGCTTGCCAGCGGCATATGCACTGTACAGTATGCAAATGACAAATGTCGGAAACAAGCTTTGTTTTCATTCCCTATTGATATTTCCTTCCTCTGTTCCACAGAAGGCGCCTTCAGTTGTGTCCCTCAACATAAGGTTGGTGTGCACAATGTGACAGAGCTCAGTTTCACTGGTGCAGAAAACACAACTTCACTGTGGAGAAACAATTAGAATCTTTAACCTATTTTCACACCAGGGCAGGCATACCGAACAGGCTATCCTTAAAGCACAGCTGAAGTCTGAAATTGGGCAACATTACCATATGAATATTTTTATTACACAGACACCCTGGAAATCAATTTATTTCTATAAGCTTCTTAAAGAGAGTTGAAGTCAAGCAATTTGGCACCGATGGGTTTTACTGTACAGCCAGCTTCTCTATAGCTTCTATGGCAAAAGAGAAATACACTCAGTGGTCACTTTATAAAAAGGTACACAGCTTGTTCATGCAAATAAATAATCGGGAAAGCATGAAAACATGCAGACTGTAATGCGTAATTAATACTCCGAAAACCAAAATAACGAATATCAAGGAATATAACCCTTGTGATGTCCTCCGGGTCAAAATGACGCAAATCACTACTACAGTAGCTCTTTGTGGCAGATAGAAGGCGCTAAACCTAATCCTACAGCTTACACAAACATCAGATGTGCACTGCTGACACAACAAGGTGTGTGTTAATAAAAAAAAATAACACACACACCAATGCCGATTAAAAAAACATAATCACACACAATCAAATTGCGCCCTCTGATGGCCCGATGTAATAAAATAAAGGACATCACGGGGGTTAATACAAGATCCAAAATAGACAGACAAGAGATACAAAATGACCCGTGAGGGTCAGAAAAACGCTTAAATACAATTGGGGTAATCACAGGACGAGAAACAGGTGCCTTAATTACACACCTGTACCAGGCCAGTTTCCAGTACGCAAGGGAATGTCAGCGTGACACAGAAGGAGAGACTGAGTTGTTCTGACCAAACATCAGAAGCGGGGATGACATGTGATCTAAGTGAGTTAGACTGCGGAATGATTGGGATGTTGAACCAACAGTCTCTCTACAGAGTGAACAGAGGACAGTGTGGAAAACAAAAAAACATTGATTGAGTCCTGTGGCACGATACCAGCTTGTTAATGAGCGCTCAGATGAGAATGGCCAGTGTTCAAGCTGACAGGAAGAAGACTCAATGTCCCGTTACAACGGTGTTATGCAGAAGAACGCACGTAATGCCCTCGAGTGGGGGGTGACAGCAGATCACACTCTCCCAGTGGCCCCTACGTGAAACGTGGTCCTTATAAAGTAGCTTCTCACTCTATGTCAAATCCTTCAGAGAGTGCCTTTCACTAACACCAAACAGCATCAAAAGCAAAAGACAAGGCATGTTTTGTTTACAGCTCATATTGGTACTGTAATACCAGCCCAGGAAACTGTACTTTGAAGAGGCTTGTCTAGGTGTTTGTAAAGCTGTCTCATCACTGTAGTAGTGACAGCAGGGGGTCTATCTTGCTACAGTATGTGGTATAAAAAATGAATGTGGCGGCGTATTTGCTGATCCATTACCAGACGCTGCAGGTGACAAAGCAACTAAGGGCTGTGTGTGTGTGTGTGTATATGAAAGCGTATGCCTGCATGTCTGTACAAGAGTCCATCATGTCAGTATGGGGGGCGTGTAGGCCATAATTCAAACTCACCTCTCATACATACCATTTAAAACAGCTTACCTGGAAACCTCTCACATTCCCTACTGAACATCCCTCATACATACTAGAATGCAACCTCACACAAACACTAGGGGAAACCTCTCACATTCCCTACTGAACATCCCTCATACATACTAGAATGCAACCTCACACAAACGCTAGTGGAAACCTCTCACATTCCCTACTGAACATCTCTCATACATGCTACTAAGAATGCAACCTCACACAAACGCTCTAGTGAGTTAATTAATTTTCCGTTATGAGTGTGAAGGGTTAATTTAGTAATGAATATGAGAGGGTTTAATTTGTCTTTATGTGAGGTTTCATTCTCACTAGTATATGTGAGAGGTGTGTGTGAGTGCATTTCACTTAGGATTCTTGCTCTAACAGATATACTGTGTATATATATATATATATATATATATACAATATTCAAATTAAATATTTGTATTATGTATATTTCAGTGTGTTTATTCATCTGTCCAAGTTTTTTGACCTATGTAACTGGGAAAACAATAGCAAGTGTCATAATCTGATAACTTGTATACAGCATGTATACATATATATTTAAAAATGGTATATATAACCACACAATATTATAAACCAGGGGTGCCCAATCCTGGTCCTGGACATCTACTGCCTTGCATATTTTTTTCATGGATCCCTTCTACAACACACCATATTCAAATGAATGGGTCGTTCTCAATCTCTGAATTAATTAACACATTCATTTGACTCAGATGTGTTTGAGCAGGGAGACATCTGAAACATGTAGCGCAGTAAATCTCCAGGATAGGGCACCCTTGTTATAATCAAATTACCACTACTTGTACAGATGATGGTGGTAGTGGAACAACTGCAATGTCAAATACACATTATGTACACAGCACACTTGCACAGTGCAGTAGTGCTAATGTAGGCTACAGGAGCCCGTAGTCCACACACATTTTATTTATGTAACACACTATTATGGTATATCTAGGCAAGTTACTTAATGTGACCACAGCTGGACGGGCTCGGGCTCAGGTTTGCCGACTCTGACCCTCAGCCGAGCGCCCCAACCGAGTCTTATCCTAAATCCGCCCGTACCCACGTGCAGTCGCTGGGACTGCCCTGCTGGATCCCCGTAGCAGTCCCATCTCATCTTGTCCCAACTCATCCTGACCCGTCCCTCCCTAAAGGCTTAGAACTATATAGAGGCGACTATCATCCTTGATTTCCTAAACGATGCACTCCACAGTCTAGCTTTCACCGCAGGCCACACAAATAGTGGCAGACGTTCCTTCCCGTCCCACAGAGCACCGGGCTAGTTTTAGATCATGCTAGTTTTAGCTCATGCAGCTTACTACACTCGCTAGCCTCGCTTTCCTAAACCCTTTATGGCCTTTTTTGATATTTGCTCCCTACAGGGGTCCGTCAAACTAATTTGTTGACTCTTCCAGCAGCCTCGCTAAAATACATCCTCCTTCCACAATCGGGTGACTGCATTTTATATTACTTACAGTAATATTAAATGCAGCCCCAGTTTTTCTGAGTTTTGGTTCTTTTTAGTATACTGTATGTTGGTCAAGCCGATAGTTTATTATTACACTCAAGGAGATTCTTAGATCGCTCACAAGATTTGGACTTAATTTCCGGCGTATTTTCAATGTAACTGATGTTATGCACAAGGACTGATGGGCCTTATGCATAACATCCGTTACATTGAAAATCCGTTACAGTAAGAATCCTCACACTATACTGAACACCTCTCACATATACAGTACTAGCGACAATGAAACCTCACATAACACAACTGAAACCCTCTCATATTCATTACTAAATGAATCCCTTCACACTCATAACTGAAAATTAATTAACTCACTAGCGTTTGTGTGAGGTTGCATTCTTACAGTAGTAGTATGTATGAGAGATGTTCAGAAGGGAATGTGAGAGGTTTCCACTAGTGTTTGTGAGAGGTAAGATGTTTTCAATGGTATGCATGAGAGGTGAGTTTAAATGATGGCCTACATGGCCTTGTATATGTCAGCATGCTTTACAAAGACAGCATGACTGGGTTGTGATGTGTGAATATTGGTTAGAGGCAGGCAGGCAATAATAATGCATGCAAACAGTTTAAGGGATGGAAGAACCCTTGTATTGATCGGATGGTACAATGCACTAAACAACACGTATGTCCAAATACTTGTTTGTGCTGGACTGAGGGAATGGTGTAAAATGTTAACCATTAGAGTGGCTTTCTTTAATTAGTTCTTAGATGCTGCACTTCGCTGCAATTACCAATCGAACTTCCATCCCGGGTACTGATTGATGCCCTTACTCCCGCAGTGAAGAAATATCGTTCTTTCTGTGTTTTTCCATCCTTCCATGCACCCATTCAATCAAACAGAAATTCCAAATTGTGTTAGCTTTCATTAAAAAGAAATCAAGGAACCAGAAGTCTTGCGGATACTTGCCATGCATGGCAGATTATGCCCGTCTTCACAGTGGGTTTGCTTTCTATGGGGAACATCTTGCTGTCAACTCAGTTTACATCAGTAAGCACACCTTTTTCACCCTTTACGACCACTGTGCACCACGTACAGTGAGTACTAGCATACAACTTGGTGCTTTAGCATTCAAATGCTTAGGGCCTTATTTTAACGATCTAAGCACATGGTCTTAAGCTCAAAAGTGCAAACTGCATTTAGGGCGTGTCCAAATCCACTTTTGCTAGTTTAACGGCGGATAAAATCACTGCAAAGGCGCATGGTGCAAAAGGGTTGTACTAACTTTTCAATATTTCATGGGTATGTTTTGTGTGTAACATACATACCAGGTATTTGTTGGTCAATCGTGCAGTCACTTTCCGATGCATCAAGATAGCATTGTGCCATAAATGCACCAACACACCCACAGGCACTTGGTGCATTTGCTATTTAGAGAGCGTGGGCACTAGACGGGAAAATTATACGGTTATTGGGGATGTAGGGTTCATGGTTGCCACAGACGTCCATGCATATAGCAACTGTTCTGTACTGTATGACGTTCCATTAGACAAGCTGAGATGAGCGAGACAGAAACCCTGTCAAGACAGCTCTCAGCTCTTAAGCAGCCTCATACATCTTTATAACACTGGTTGCATTATTGTCTATGGAGCGCAGAGCAACTTGGGTCTCTTATTAGTCAGCTTTATTACAGCCCAGGGACCTGTAGCTAAATGTGGTCACTGTGCGTTATTAATAGCCAGTCTTGATTGAAGAGGCGCTTTAAGAAGAATATGACTTCGTACCAGCTAGAGCAGGTTACTGTATTATTCTTGGCGTACTGTCAAGCTATATGGAGGAAACAGTCTACACGTGAGGAAAATAATGCTCTGTCCCAGGTGTAGAAGTTTCCGCTGTCAGGTTGCAGAGTCTTAAAACAGTGGAAGACAGTATATCATTCTATCACTTTACTTTGGAGAAAAGTGATTGCTTTGGCTTTTTATAAAATCAACTCTACAACCAGCTAAAACTGGGTGACAGTTTTACTAGAGTTGGACTGTTTTACATGCTGGTATTTTCAGGGCAGATGGGATATTGCCTACATAAGCTCCTGTAGGACCTCCTATCTGATCCCTACTGCCTGCATATGACATAATGTTAAATGCAAACAACAGCATAGTGCTTCAGATAGGCATGTTGTAGATTTGACTGGTATTCCATATAAATTCCTCTTTCTATACATCATTAGTACCTGTGCCTGAGAATCAGTATATTGACTTACATGAGTGTGTTGCAGAAACTCAGACTTTGTGGTTCTGCTATGATTTGCAATCTAAAGTGATATTAAACCCTTCATGACCTTAATAGAAACGCAGAAGTTCAGGGTGAAACTAATCCTTTGGTTGCACTACATAATAACCATAATGAACCATAAACTTTAATTTACTATGTATTTCCATTTTTACTCAAGAGTGGGAACACTACAATAATGCATGACTGTGTAACTTCAGTACACAAACATGACCACACACACACAACTTACCAACATACTTCAACTAGCATCCTATGCAATACAAGTAGGCCAATGTTTTCAATAGATAAATATTTCAAAGATAGAAGACACAACCATGGATATACTGTATGGTACACAAAATATGCATACTACAGTGGTAAGATATCTATTGAGTAAAATTTGTAACAAAAGCAATATCATAAAAATGTTATTTCACAGTATTGGCTATTTAACAATGAACATAATAACTATTTTCTGAAGTCCTTCAAACCATGAAGAGGTTTTATGGTGGTGCTCTTCAAAGTGAAGAGACTTAGCGTGATTACTGGACTTGAATTTACCTAATAGAAATTGCAAGGCATCCATTAAATATTTGAAAACATGCAGGTACAGAAAATGGTTTGTAACCTTACCTACATTTAGTTACTTGGTAAGATAAAACTAGTCATTGTTGAGCCAATGCCTACTTATTTTAGCATGCAGTTTTGTTTTAATTCAAAAAGATGTAAATGCAAGTGACTCAACCATAACTGAGGTGACCGTGTTAGATGTCAGTTGTTTAGAATTTCTTATTACATTTTGTATTGTGATTACCAAATGCCAAAATGTCTTCATGCAATCACCACAGTGGTGTTCCATTATATTCACTAAACAGTTTTCAAATGCAAATGTATGACCCTATTCCTCCGTCAGAGAAGAGGAAAGGGCTATAGGGCATTGTTACTGAATGTGTTATTAAACCATTAGAAATAAATTGAGCACAGGAAAACACTGTTCTTGGGAAAACCCTGTCATAACAATCTCCTCACATTTCTTGTGCATTCTGAAAAACAGTAAAACAACAGTTTGATTAGGATGCTTGCGATGGATACTTGTGTAGAGGACAGTTACATACTGTAGAAAATAACACAAAAAAGTAGGAAGTGAATATTCAGTAGAGACAGCAGAAAGCAAAGAACCCAGCGTTTCTCGAACTTTTTGGAGTCACTATTCAAAATTTGACCTGTCAAAAATTCTTATAGGGGTCAATGGATTACAGCATTTTGTGAGAAAAAGTGTGAAAATAGAATTGGCTCAACTACTGTAGCCTTTGTGCCATTATGCCGCAGTAAAATGATGGGATTCGCTTTTGCACTGAGCTGGACAAAAAATATTGAGCCACATTTCTTTTTTCTTCCCGGGTTCAACCCTGCTGTGCTACAGCAGTAGAAACTGTCAAGTGTCAAGGAATATGCTGATGTGAGTATAGTCCAGTTGCTGGGTGGCAATACAGACTGTCAAAAATAAGTGGGGTTATGCTGGCAGGTAATAATGAGCTGGGGAATTCATGAATTAAATTAATTTAGTTCATTACGTTACAGGCGGTGAGGCCTAATTCAATTTAATATCTAAGCGGCGTCTCCATCTGAATCTGTTGCATTTCCACACACGAAACCACCAACAATCAGAAGGTGCAGAAACACTTTTTTATTGCACTCGCTGTCATTAATGACTCGGAAAGCATTAGCTACATTTTCCCATGGCATGTCTTTTATCACCCTACCGCACAGCACACAATGGAGTCATCTACAAAGCTAATTTAAAGTCCATTAAGAAGCTCAAATCGTCGTACTCCCTCTTCGTCGATGGTGCTTCTGCTTGCTTTTGAATAACGCTCCTTGAATTACGTGACGAGCGCTTTGTAGTTTATTTGCACTCGCAAGTTCACAAGGACACTTTTACTGTTTTTATTAATTTACGTCGTCAACCCATATGATTAGATATCTGGGATAAATAACTCAAAATACTAAAAACAAAAGGGTCGCAGAGTGTCACCACTTCATTTCAGTGCCTCGTGGGGATCTGTTGTGGGATGCAGAGCTCTGGGTGATTATAAGGGATTCAGGAAGTATGACCTTGCTTTGGAAAACCCTTTTATAATTCAACATTCCCTGCTCCTCGGCAAGGCCTGTGAAAGAGATGTATGCAAATGACAGATTACCTGACATTCATCAATGTCATCACCGTGACACCAGGGGAATAACAGGTCTGCCGCAGCATATAACTTCCTGTTACTCTGTCGTCCACTTAAAACCATTTAGGGCGCTCAGCCGGACGTGAAACATGTGCACATGGGCATAAACACACAGACGCACGTGCACGCTCTCATGGCAATATGTGCACGCGCACCATAGAGACGCACTGTCATAGGAAAAGGTGTAATTTCCATATTGTCACATCTTAAGATTTTTATTTTGAACTGATGGTTTGCATAGTCATTTGCTGGTGTATGCATGATTTCCATCATGCATACATAATAGCCTAACTTTCTGAAGTGACATTTTGAAGCAAACATTTTTTCCAATTACATTATGAATTAGGAGTCACCAACATGCAGATAATTATACATCTTTTTAGAAATCCTACTGGCATTTCTTTTATCTTTTCCAGTAAACTATACACTTAAAGCAGAACTTGCCTTCTGTTAGACTGTTGACTGTATAGTTTCCTTACCTCAGCATTGAGTCTACATTGGTCACAATAAAGTGCATGTTCTGGACTAGAGGTTTCCAAAATCTCTTGTTTCTTAAGCCATTTGTATTTTCCTTACTCCTGTTTGAAAATGGTTGTAGTGTTCAATTTTAAATACATTATCGTTTCAGAATAAAAATATAAATGTACCTTAAATTAAATTACAATATATAAAAGTTAACCATAGTAGCAGTTTATACATAGTGTACTACCAGTGCAGATGCAGACAATTTTGTAGGGTTATGTTTTTAACATAAGTAAAACTCTACTTAAATATGCCCTTGTGTTATTTGTTATTCATTACATATTAATTCAGAAAATGAATGGAAACCCAATGTTCACAAGGAGAAGTAGCAATATGGCTGTAAGTAAAAGTTAATATCTACTCCTGAGAAATTGGCCTTCATCACGCACTCATCTTCATTAATTACACACTATTTAGTCGTAATTATGTAATCACTACACTCAACTAAATAAGCATAATTAATTAATGAGGAACAAATGCAAATACAACATAATTGATTGTTGTTGTTCGTAAACAAAAGCACCATTTTCACTTTGAGGGCCTACTGCTTCAAGTTAAATATCTACACATGCACATCATACATACAAACACAATCACATACAGTAAACAAGCTAATCTAGTAATTATGAATGTCAACATTTCACACGCTACACTATGCTAAGCAGATGATACAGTATGTTAAAGCCATATTGTATTTGCCATGTGCATGTCTCAGGACTGTACTCATACACAATCGTAATGTGAACTTTGCAGAAACTAGTTCCTTTCGGCAAAGGGACAGGGTCAAAGCATTAACTCAAAATGTTAAATCAATATTCAAATATATATACATATGCACAGTGATACTGGACACAGTATAGCTAAGCCTTTAATAATGTTATTGAACCTGAGTATACTGTACTGTGCTCCTATCACCCTTCACATTGTGAGTTCTTCTCCTGTATGGCGTTTATGAAGAGTGAATTCAATTTACCCACAGATACAGAAAAACAAGGCAGAATGAAAAATACAATCTTCCTACAGCAGAAGTGTGTCTTACTTGGAGTTTATGAAAAGTGTTAGCTGACCTACCTTTGACCATAGTTGTTTTCTTTCCTCCGGCAGTGGAGGGTCACGACCCTGTGACCTTCACTCCTCACATCTTGGCTTATTGTCCAGGCCACCGGGTTACTGGCCCGTGCTCCCAGGAATGCCATGCCATCCTTCAGCTTTATCCTAACACACACACACACACACACACACACACAGGTCAAAAGAAAATATATTTAAATACTGTTGTAGCTGACTCACACAGGTCAAAAGCCAAACACACAGAGAGTCACAAAAATACACTTACTGTGCATTGCACAGCTAATAAGTAGCCTAAGCATTTTTGCTAAATGGATAAAGCTACAGTATATAATGTGCATGAAAAATAATAATAGAGACTTTTCTGATGATTAGATTGAGAAATGTGATGTGGGAATATATGTTTAGATAGGTGATTCTAGTACTACTGTATATAGAATAAGAATCATTACTCCGTAGGCATGAATGAAAGTCTCATACAGACACTAAACTGTACAGACAAGATTGTTCATTAAATATTCATTATAAGCTGAGTTTGGGTTGCAGTGTGAAGACGTGAAGAATGACACTATTGATGTTCAGTTTGAATTACTGTGACACCTGCTTCGTTTGGACTACTCCTGAAAACATAAAATACTGACATTTACAATGCTTAAATCTGATCTTAGATTTTCATTCAGTCAGCTATGCTAAAACTGCTTTGTGAAGTAACAGTACTGTAGTAGTAGTTTAAAAAAATGTGTCACTACATTGCAAACAAGCACAAAGTTGTCCTTAGGGATTATAAAACTGTTTGGTTATACTTGTTTTGTTTCGACATAATTCTTCAAAAAAAGCAATCTAATGTGATGTAACAGTAAATATATGTCATTTCCGGTGAATACACCTTCACACACACACTCAGCCAACATATAGTCTGACGGAACACTAAGGTATTATGGGTACCAAGTTGCACATTAGCCAATAGACAGACAGTGTTACCAGGGTGAGGGTACATTGTGGCAGGCCTTTTATCAAGCAATGTTTTACAGCCCATAAGAACACAAAGTTAATTTCCTGTGACCAACGATATGTCTAGAGCTCCTTCTGAATCATGCGAGGGCACCTGCTCTCTGAGAACGCGTGGCTTCATTTTACTGCACCTCTTTTGAGTTTTCCCAAATCTGCCCTCTTGACATTGTCTGAATTAACTTCCTATGCATAGTTACAGCCCGCAGTTGGACACATGCCAGAGTACAATGACCTCCTCCTCACACTAAAACGACAGTGTCACTCTCCTCTCCATTTGTGGCATACACAATTACCATGAGCATCGCTTTTATATTGGGTTATTCTTTCCGACATGACAAATTGCTCTTGTGTAAAGCAGTGACGGGAAAAGGCTTATTGTGCGTGTCACTGGATATACTGTACATAACATGTAGGTCTATGAAAACTGTTTTTTCTTGGTAAATAGTTTTACAAATAGTTTCATATCAAAAGAAAAACGTGTATCAAATAAACTTGTCTTCTAGTGCATCACTGCAGTCAGCATTTCACCTGTTTCACTGTATACTATATGTGTATAAATACTGGGTGTAAATATATACACTGTATATAGGAAAACAACATTTAAAACAGGTTTGTTGTCGAGGAAACAGATTTGATCACTTTTGTGTTTTTTACTTTTTTTTTCAAAAGCAGATCGCGGCTGTTTCCATTCTGTAACTGCAAGCCACATCTACTGTAACAGCTGCAGAGAAGGGAATCAAAGGCCATATAACGTCACAGCCAACCAAAGGAGGAGAGCCGTCGTCACATCTCTATGACTCAGCCGGCCTACTTTGATCTTATCGAGGCTGCTGAGGCGGTAATAACTGGCCCAGCGCTGGTCTCTGCTGCTGACAAGCCCAGATAAAGGCTACGGGGCTGCGGCGTACAGTATCTGGGAGACTAGACGATTTCTGTCTGCCTCCCCCGATTTTTCTACTTCCACCTGAGCCGTCGCACATTAATTACCCCAGCACAGACTGCACATCAGTCACATGGGGGGATTATTATGGTTTACTCCTGCGGTATGTAATGCTACATGAAGTGAAATGACTTTTGGATGGCATGGGTCTTTTATAAGGTGTGGGATGATTTCCACTCTAACTGCCTAATTGGCCTCCCCCTCAGCATGTATTTGAATTCCTCTCTTGTCCATGTAATAGGGAAAACAGCTGTGTATTAGAAGCCGTCATTATTAATGCTGCATTATTTGAATGAGGGAATCTACAGCTCTGGTGCGACTGACAGATCAGCTACCAGTCACAATTACAGTACGCACTGAAGTAGTCAGACGGTATGGGAGCTGTCCGTGGTCCTGAATATCTTCAAAAAAAAGACCTGACCTTTCATTCTTGCCTCTTTTCTTCTCGCTTTCTTCACTGCCGCCAAACTATCCTCTCCCGCGCTAGCTAGGTTTCAAACGCTTTCTCCCCCACTCTCTACCACAGTGCTCAACTATCTCTCTCTCTCTCTCTCTCTCTCTCTCTCTCTCTCTCTCTCTCTCTCTCTCTCTCATGGGTTATCTGCCAATCCCATCTGCCCTTCTCTTTTTGCACAAATATAACCAGTGAAATGTCCATGTATTTCCTGCCTTTTTATTTTGTATTTTATACTTTTTTTAATTTGTTTTTGAATAACGTTTCATGCTATAGTGCCTACCAGCACTCAATGTCTCGTTGAAACACAGTTTTGTTTGGGTTACGCAGCAATATAAAATGACTATACTTTTCATTTGTTTGTTTCTTTATCTAAGCCTCCCAATTGGATGAGTTGAATAGCTTACTGGGAGAGCATCATTGTGGGAATGAAGTCTCATACAGTGCTTAGTGCTTTATTAAAACTTCAGATTAGGCACTAAGAACACAGACTTGGTTTCTAATTCCTTCTAATGGGACTAGCACGAAGAGCCTGTGTGTGTGTGTGTGTGTGTGTGTGTGTGTGTGTGTGTGTGTCTTGGATACTGTAGGGATAACTCTGACAATACATTTCAGCAGGGATTAAGATCTAATAGAAATGTGGGAAATATTGTCGTCACCTACAGTACTGTATTGCCTTTAGTGTGCTGTGTGTGTGTGTGTGTGTGTGTGGGTGGGTGGCTGGGTGGTGCTCTGAGAGGCTCATTAAGCCTCAGGCATGACCAGTAATGGAGCTATTGGAAACACCAGGTTCTTATATTAATATGATTCATATATTAACACAGAAGAAACCCTCAGGCATGTCCGAGTGCGGCCTTTGCCTGTCTTACTTCAATCTAAGGAATGAAAATGAAAGCAGCTCTCACTTCTTCATCTGCAGTTCTTCCACAACAGGTGGAGACTAATGTACAGTATATGTTAGCATGCGGTGGATATAGTTTCATAAATAAAATAAAAAATGAAAAAGTTGTGGATAACATATTTAATTCATAGTGGGAATATACAGTACACAGTGCCCAGCAGAAGGAGGACATTCATATTTGAAACTGGAAATTGCTTTTCACTAAGAACACACTGCCATAATGAATAAGCTTTAGTCACACATTTCCTCCTTCCTTTAATTAAGTAGAAGAAATACAATGGCAATACAAACTTTAATATGAATCAACATAAGAGATCCTCTATACAAATGGTATAGATCAACCATTATATTAGTTGGCTAGAACTTACTCTAGTGTCTTCTAATATCATGTCATATTAACAGAAACGTACATATACCTATTATAATAAATATATACCTGCATTCTCAGGGTTAAAGTTTAATGTATCATCAATTTATAACTTATCTTAGCTAAGTCAATCTTAATACATTAAGTCTAAGTCTATCTTACAGTAATGCATGTTACATTATGCGTAATACTGTATGTGTAATACATTTTATTTAACATTTTGTCTCTTGTAACTGCTTGTTCTGTCTAACACTCTAACTGCTCTGTCTGACATTGAGAATGTTGAAAAATTTCATGCAGTGACGTTTGCTATATATATTGCAATTTTTCTTGTTGTTGTTATGGGCAATATGAGGTATTTTCTATCTTTGAATAAGACTAGTTTTGCCAGAGTGAAAACTAATATTCACAGCTTGCCACATTGTAGTGATCTTCATGCTTGTTCCTCTCTCTGGCAGTCAGACAGTATTCTGTTTGTTATTCAGAATGAGGCAGATATGACGAAAATGAGAAAGGAGAGGTGGGCCACATGTAGACATTGACTAAGTTTGACATCGCCCTTCGTCACCACAGGGGAATGTGCTTTAAATTAAGTTGCCCGAGAATCAGACACTGAGCTGGGGAGAGGTCAAGGAGTGTTGTCCAACCCTTACTCACTGGAGAGACATCCTCCATATAGTACCTTTGGAGCTGACACAAGATGGGGGGATTAGACGATGTTCTGTTTAGGAGAAAACATTGTGAATGAATAAGGAAGGAATACTGCTGTAGGTTTAGAGTCATACACTACAGTAATTCATCTCAAAAACATGCCTGGTAGATTGGGAAAGACCCTCAATAACTGCTTTAACAGGTTATAACCTGTTTAAATATGTATCCTGCTTCTACCTGCTTACAGCAGCACCGTGAAAACAGCCCATAAAACCTGCAATTTACATTTAGTTAATTTAATTCAGCAGCATGGCAGAGTGAGGTAACAGACTATTATCTTGTTTTTAGATGCTCTCTACAGAGAGCTTTACAAACTAATGTGTGGGTCACGCATCAATTACAATTAGAATTTGGTCATTTTGCAGACGCTTTTATCCAAAGAGACATACTATGAGTAAAATTTCAAGAGCCATTCCTTGATTGAAAGGAAACAGTTTAGTTTAATTTAGTTTTAAGTGCAAGTGTAACAATATACAATATGCTTGCCATTTAAAAGACTAACAAGGTGTAGTAGAAAATGATGTATTTTAGCCTACAGTGCATACTGTATATTAACTTTATGTTTTGCTACTGTAGCTCTTTGTGAAAGGTCATCGGTGCCCTCTGTTATCAGTATATCAGTCAATAGGATCTTCCTCCATTTTTTCATATTTGTTAAGATTATTTATTAAACTAAAATAATTACAGCAGAACAAGGCACTGGTGCAGATTTATAATATTCATGGTGTCTTGACAATATACATTTTGGAGGTTGCCATGGCAACAACAAATGTGTGCATAAAAACTCCACCATACTCTTTTTTGTAAATCTGTCATCATCCAACCTCTACATTTAGTCAATATGAAAACCATCATTTAATTTCCAAAAGTCAGGTTTTTATATATATATATATATATATATATATACTTACAAAATCCCATTTTAATCACTATGACTGCTATTATTTTTTGATTTGCTATGTACTAACATCAGGTTATGGGAAAGTGGAATAATATAAACAGTATAGTGTAAAATCACACTACCCTCATCCTGACTTATATTTGATGGTTTCCTAGCATGCTTTTCTAGATTTCGGGACTCATTTAAAATTATTTATTTTTCCATTAACCTATAGCACTAATGTAAGATAGACAGATTTAGAGCCTGCCTGATATTATGAGTGTCGATATTGAGACTTTACAGATGTATCTTCCAATATTCTGGTCCTAACTAGAGATCTATTTACATAAATATTTATTCAAAAGCTGTATCATGCATAAATAGGTTGTTTAAAAGAGAAAGGACATCAAAAATATTCCCAGTGTCAAGGAGGACTCAAATTATCGTTGCAATTTCCCATTGAAAATCATGTTTAAAGGATACTTGTAAAACTGTGCTTTTAGTAGATATATTTAACCATGGCATTCAACGCAGATTTGCTAATACTCTATATTTGATTTCTTAATTTGAAAGCTACCAAGAATGCAGTGTAACAGTGTAATATGCATTACAATGCCTAGACTGTAAGCATACTAAGGATTTCAAACAGCAATGACGCATATCTCTCTGTACAACATACTAGGAGTTCTGTGTACTGTACAATTGGAGAAGCAATGTCTTTCACACCTCACCCACACAGTACAATTACAAACTATCTGAATAAACGATGTGTCTGTTTTTCTATTGTTCTTATTGTTCGTTATTCTGTCTGCCTGGGGTTGAATCCTACCATGAGGGAAAATGTCTCCCTAATGTCAACACACTGGAGGAATGGCCCCATGGAAAACATCAACCTATACAATTTAAATATGTTCTAAACTTTTTTTTTTGGTGTGTATTATTTCTTACAATGTGTATGACCCCTGTCATACACATATACTGTACAGTATAACGTTCATACACTGTATAGTTTACAACGTGTTTGAAGTTGAATATAAACATGCCTTTAATCAGTTTCCAGGAAAGGAATAACCTGGCGCTAATAAATCCTGAAATGATAACGCCAAACATACTGCAGATAAGGTCGTAAAGCAGCGGCGTCGGTGGATGTCAGCGGATGTCAGGGGCATGAACTCGGCACTGTAGCTCATTTGGAGCGTATGTTTCGTGCATGCGTGTCCCTCGGGTCGCCATGGTGGTGACGGTGGCGAAGGTGGGTGGGTGGGGGTAGGGGTATGGATGGGGGGGTGGGGGAACACCGGCGGCGCAAAGACGTGGATGGTGATCAATCGGCCTGCTCCCGCGTCTCCCCCCCCCCCCCCGTCCAAATCCATAGCGCAGTGCGTCGGCCAACGATTTCCTGCCGGCGTTTGAATGTATCTATAGGACAGGTCGATGAGTGCGCTGGGAAGGATTCTATACTTCTGCCCGATGAACTACTTAATCATCTTGGCCATGGCTGGCGCTGCGTGCGGCGGGAAAAGAGGAAAGGAAAATCCATAACCATTTTACCTTTTTGTCTTTCATTGGCCGCCACCTCTCAGGTCATCAGAGCACGGGGGGGGGTGGGGGTGGGTGGGGCAGTGAACAAACGGGAGTACAGTACGGCAGATGGGCGAGACAGAGAGAGAGAGAGAGAGAGGGGGAGAGAGGGAGAGGGGGAGAGAGAGAGAGAGAGGGGGGGAGGGAGAGGGGGAGAGAGGGGGAGAGAGGGAGAGAGGGAGAGGGGGAGAGAGGGGGAGAGAGGGGGAGAGAGGTGTGGGAGAGACACGA
>JAODUG010034414.1:5142-18290 GCA_027564795.1 Aphredoderus sayanus
ACATGTGAATGTGGATGAATGAGTAAACGAGTGGGTGTGACGGTCAAACTGGGAGACTGGGTGTTGATTCGTAGTTCGTACAATGTAAGTTTGACGTGATTAGGCATCAAACTAAGATATGGTTTTATCCTACGATTGTTAGTGCATTTTGGTGTTTTGGTGTCGAGAGACCACATTAAACTGGTATTATTGTAAAACAATGTTCAAGGTAATATATTAAAATATTACACAATAAACCTATAGGCATATGTTCATACGATTCCTCTACACAAGCAGTAGGCTATTGGGTTCCAAATATTTGACTTATTGTCGCTATAAAGATTAATCGCGTCATGGAAGCTAAACGTTAAAAATAGAATATATGTGTCTGTTCCTGGAGCAATACTGATCATGGCATTTTCAAAAGCCCACGTAGGTTTTATTTATTGTCCATAAAGAATACCTCTAGGCATTTAATTCATTCCCAAGAAAGAGTGAATTTGCATTAGTCTCCATTACCTTACATTTAGGGGGGTGACACGATGTTTTCAGGATGATATGCAAATATTACATTACTGCTGGCTCTGAACTGGTAGGCTATTGCAGTTGATTTGTGGTTGAAAGAATGACTGATACCGACATGCCTACATTTTGTCAAAGTCAAGTCAAGTCAAGTATATTTATATAGCCCACATTACAGCCTCAAAGGGCTGCACAGGTCCACATTTCACAAGGAAACAAAACATACCCCTTCAACTGCACCTCCCATGGGGCAAGGACAGACTTCCATTAAAGTCATGTGGGTTAAAAAAGTGGATGAAACCTTGGGAAAGGACCACATGGAATCCACCAAGGATAGTTAGGATGCAATAAAGCAATAACAATTAGCAATTATTTATTGAATATGTATCTCTGTGTACAGCCTACAGGCAAACTAAAGCTAATACAGTGTGTGAACTACTGTAAGTTGTGTAATGGTCAGTCCAGTGTAAGATGACACATGATGTTACAGCACCATCTCTTAGATGGAGTCTGCATACAGCACACGACCACCACCATTGCAGGGGCAGGAAACATGGCTGCCGAGAGTTGAGCACCATGGCACTGATGGCAGCATCTCCCTTTGAGGACTCTAGGGAGAGGAGAATGAAAGAACAGAGCACCATAACCATAAATTATTAAATATAAAAAGGGTCATACACAGTAGGTTTTGAATATATTATACTGTGAATTCACAGAGGTTGATGGAATAAGCCTGACGAGGAGACTTCAGCTGAGCTTGCAGCAGATATTTGTCTTCACTCTCTCTCTCTGTCCTCCCCTTCCAGTAAAACATGCCCAGTTGGTTCTGTGGCCAGGCCTTGTCCGGTTAGAGGAGGGCGCAATTAAGAGCCAGATTTGACTCTTTAAGCAATCATAAACCTCAGATTGACTCCACCTAACCAACAGAGCATGCATGCAGAGGTCACCACAGAATACCGAACTTAAATGAAAACAGAGAAGTTACTTTTAGGCGGCATACCGAACCTATCGCGATCAGAGGTTACTGTGCGCATGCCTGCATTGTTTAAGTGACTGGAGTAAAACGACGGCAGCATTAATCCATGTTGGTTTTGGTTTTATGAGTATCGCACCCAGAATGACCTGGGTCAGCAGTTAGTTAGAGAAGATTATGTGCGATTTTGTTGTTACAAGGAACAGGGATGAGAAACACAGCTACAACTTAGACATGTTCCGGAAGTTTGAGGGTCGGATGTGTATTTCAGTTGGCTCTTGAAAGAGATGTGATCTGTGAGTCAGTCACCAAAAATCACACAGCGTGAGTAAGCGTTTCCCCACTTCATTCCTTTTCTTTTCAAGATAGGCTGTACATTCACACGCAGACACGCGCAATGCAATGAGTGTCCATCGACCGGCATGTGGAAATACACGTGCATATAGGCGAGTAAATGTAGACCTACAGTAAGTCGCCCAAATCAAGCACAGGCAGACAAAGAAACCGAAGAACATGCCATGCATCTAATTCGTAGAGCACGAATCATTTGTCCATCTGGTGAATTATCAGTGATGGTGGTTAAATATTAGCATGGTTATGCAAATTGATCTTCTATCAGGTGTGTCAGTTAACTCATTATCGCCGGCCGTTAAATCTGCGCCAGTAGTACAGTAGGAGGGCTGTAGGCCTATTTGTTATTTAAAGTTACAGCATATTTTTATCCAACTACAGGCCAATAAAGGCATTCGTATTTCCCATAAAATACATATAATGGATGATTACAGTATATTCATTTATTTGAAGAAGCTGCAGTATACCTACTAAAATTCCTGAACACATACTTGTTAACATCTAAATCTGGTTATTAATGCATTAAGCAATTATCGTGCATTTTAAGTAGTGGAATGCAATGGTAGAGCTGTAATTTCTTTTTTTTATGTTAATGTGGGTGTGTGTTGTAGGGAATGCCCCTTGGCTGGACTTTGGCTTGTTGTACCAGCCAGACAATAGAACACATCAAAAGCTTTGTAGTGTGGGTTAGTGATGGTGTGTGTTTTTGTCTATCTGCAAATTGCTTTATTTTATGGCCCCTCAACACCTGCCCACTTTGAGCCATGACCTGCAATTAAAACTAAAGACGCCTTTCATCTTTCACAGTTGGAACTAAAAGACAATACTAAAAAACATAAAAGTACATGCAAACAGTACAGGCCTGTCTGTTACTAAACATAATTGACCATAAGAAATAAAACAGAGAATTATGTTGTACACAACCAATCTCCATCATTTATTACTCCATGACACTAAATTCAAATATACATAAAATGGGTACCATCCTCCTCAGTTCAGTGTATGACACATTATTTACCATTTCTTGTAGAGCATACCCAACTATAAAAACAAAAATTAATTAAGGAGAAGGAAGGGGGGTGGGAGAGACACAAAATGAGATTACCAATAAAAAAAGAAATAATTAATGCTACAATTATCACACTGCAACACAGATACACAAGACATAACTGCTTGGGAGGAAAGCAAGATTAGTGTACTCCTCCAGTTCACATCAGTAAAATAAAGATAAATAAAAGAAAATCGCAACAACAGTAGTGATAGTATTCCCCATAAGACTGAAAAAAATAAACATACAGCAACATATTTAAATGAAGTGCAAATTTCTTTGGAGGTTGGAATAATTAAGTATTTTTTTATTAAGACATAAATAAGTTATAAAATAGAAGCTATCAAAACAAAAAGAAATAAAGGCAAAGTTTTTTGTGTTTTTTTTTTTTCCTTCAAACTTCAAGTAGGCAACACTTTTCTGAGCAATAACACAAGAGGATATTCTCAACCAATTGCCTGCCATTTTGGGGTCAAAATGTTCTGGTACAATTCCATTCTAACATAGAACTTCACTCTACAAATGGAAATTGATGCAATTGTCATAGAACGCTTGGCTCCAAAATGGTGCACCATTTAAAATTGTAAATTAAATCCAGGCTGAGCTAAGAGTCTTGTTTGCTGAACAACATACAGGAAGCACTGCAATGAAAATCCAGTTCATAACACACACAAGTGTTCAGTCCTGTCCAGTTCAGAAATAGAGCTCTTGCTTTCGGTCCCAACAAGTGGACCTCAATACTGTTCAGTGTCTTGCTGTGTTGACACCACCAATTCATTTGAAATGACAATGTGAAGAGTGGCACCTAACGGTTTATCCATACTCAAACGCTTTCAGCTTCCTCTTTCCTCTTCTCAGCATTAGGAACAATCATGGAGGATCAACTGATACTGTAAAAAATGTTTTGGCTCAACCTCTCAACAAATTAAACCAGCTGCACTGGATATTTTCAGACAAATTGCAAATTGATCACGTAAATACAAATACCCAAGTACTTGGTTTCCTTGTTTTTATTAGTTGAACCATTTTGTTTTTGCAGTGTACTGATCTGAGCTGCTCCAACTGTGGCCACTGCTGGGGCGGTCTTAAAGAGAGCAAAGGCTCATGGGATAGGAGCGGTATGCCGTCAAGCTAATTACTTCTTCCTCTGGAAGACATTGGCCAGCATAGCGCCAGATGTGGTCAGCTGACCCATCTTACTCAGGAACTTGGTCTTTGCATCTTCTCCCACCAAACTGGATGCGATGGAAACCGAACTGCAAGAAATTGAAACAGTGTTATTGTTAATAATACACAGACGATGCAATTTCTTTTTATATTGCACATGTAAATTACAGTAAATTCGTAACATTACTGTAAGCCCCTTCATTCATGAACAACTCTACTGATGTTTATTAACATACTGTAGCCCCTCATGATCTTTACAGTTCCAACGGTTGATTCAGTTCCTCTTTTCAGTTAGCTGGATGTAAGACGGACATACCAACTGCTGTCAGGACAAATAAGATATCCAAAGATATCGACTGTAGCTAAAGAAGTCAGGGACTTGTGGCACTGGTGGGCCAACATGATAACCCTTATCACCATAGGTTTAAGAATACAGCCCATTCAACTTCTAAGAAGGGAGCACAATTTAGGAACAAAACAGGCATTTTTGCACTGACGATGTGTCATTTTGAAAATACTAAAGGTGATAATTTCAAATCTCATTCTATGGATGTTAACAACAATACCTGATTGGTCTCTAAGAAACATGATGCAGGGATCTAGCCTAGAAAGTGAACGGCACAGCTGTATTGTTGCCTCAGGTTACCAGTATAAACAACTGCTTTCACTGTGGCTGTTGAAAATGAGAGGCCTCCAACTATAGAGTGAAGCCAAGTTAAAGTAACCACCCAAAATTATTGAGGCCTCTCATTATAACGTCAACTATTATCAGGAAGGATAGCATACAGATACATGTGCAGGCCGAAAGCCATGGAGATAGGCCAATAAATATTAAATAAAAAAATAAAATATAACTAAACATTCAAAAATAGTCTTCAACCTTTCAATATTTTAATTTTTTTCCCCCCAGGAAAGACTTTGCAAATAACAATCCACATTATCAAAAGAGCCGAGGCTAAAATGGGAGTGGCTGGACCAAAATGAAAGAGGCACAACAATCACAGATTTAAACTTCAGTCATGGAGTCAAGTTCTGGAGGAACACACATAACTATTCTCATGTGTACACACAGACATACACACACTAATTTTAATGAAACAGAAACACATGTTTTCAAGATGGTGAAAAAGACACCCACATAAAGGCTTGTGTCCCCAACTCTTTGAATAACTTTGCCAAAACTACATCTTCTCTCATTTTACCCCTTTCTCCCCCCTCTAATGCTACACACACAACAGGTGTGCTTCCATCACTGTTAGAGTAATGCCCAGTACAAACGTTACTTACTGACCTCACCTCGCCTTTTTTCCGTTAGCTTCAGCAGAACATCTGTTGCTATGCTAACATGGGTGTCATGTTGCCACAGCAATATAAACCCATGTTTCCAAATGAAATAGAGAAAATAATTCTAATAATTATTTATATTGCTCCAATTTTATAATTGGGAGCACATTATATTAAAATTTTACATTTAATACCAATTTAATGGGATTACTTTTATATTTAATCATATTTATTATATAATTTTTAGCATGTAATTTTATTATATAATTGTATCATTATATTTTCAACTTTAATACTAATTTAATGGTATTCAATTGGGAATAATAGTGAGTGTAAGTTGATGTAGTATGCACAAGTACAGTAGATGTGTGTTATCTTACCCTTGTGCATCACCAATGGATCTGTTTTCCACCTTGATTTCACACTCTTTGATCATAGAGCTTAATATAACCTGTGGAAGACATGAGTGAAGATGCATGTTAGTGAAAAACAATGGATTCTGATGTCAAGTCAAGTCAAATGTATTTGTATAGCCCTTAATCACATTACAGTCTCAAAAGGCTTATTGTATGTTTCAGTATGGTTGATGTGCAGCCACAGCCACAGACCACAGCAAGGCTGCATGTGCTCAACCTGGCTGCTATAGGCTGAGCAGGACAGCCTCCATGGAACAAAAAACTCCACCCTGGGCTGAGCACTGACTAAACAGGCCATGCAGACAGGAAACGGAAACCAAGAATCAGCTGGATTTTAGCCGTCATGGGAAAAGGGCTCATGTGAAAATGGATCACGTGAGAGTCTGCCACACAAATAGATACTGTGCTGCCATGGGGCATATGAGGGACACAGACTGTCTGCCTGTTATTGTATAGGAGTGAGGGATTGACTGTGTGAGGCATAGGCATGGGGTGGGGAGCGAGCCTGGATATGCATATTAAGTGTCTGGATATGGATATGAAAATCATTGTGGCTTTATGTATGTGCGCGTGTGTGGTTGTGTGCATGTGAGCATAATCAAGAGGCATACTTTTCCATGGTATATGCTTGAATTAAAGGGGCTCTATACATTTATAAAAAAAAATATATATATATACACACATTAATATAACAGTAAACAACTATTTCATATGTAAAGATAGAGTGGAGTAATAACATCCTGAGCAGCAAATAACATCACAATCCCTACTGTGCGTGTTCTTGGTTTACAGAAACGGGCTGCCCACGCCTGCATTTTAGTGCATGTGGCCCCAGGAGCAAGTGTTTTGGTCTGAGATGCTGATGTGCTTAGTGTGACATCTAGTGGCAGAAAGTCATATGGAACCACTTTAATATGCGTCCCTACCTCATGCTCAGGCGAGAGCTGCTCCATGTCTGCCCGGAGACACCTGAGGCCAGGCAGGAAGTGGTTAACCATCACCTCCTCAGAAATGACTGCACATGGGATGTTAAGGGGACCAGGCAGAGACAGAAACTAAAATAGGCAGTGGAAGAACTACAATACACATAGTCTATAAACCCTTAATTAGTAAATTTACCAGAATTTATAAACTTTATAAAATGTCATTATACATTGGGTGTAGTAACTTGTGTAACACCTATATAATATACATATATGCAGTATATTGTTAACAATGTATGTAATACATATATATACACACACACACACCGATGGTATGAGACAGGTGGGATTTATCTAGGTATAGGTCTAGGTATTTATTAGGTATGCTGTCAGTGCTTCTTGGTAAACTCCACCTGACTTTCTGAATCTATATTTTATTTTTAGTGCGAAACATTAAACTTGACAGCGAGTTCCAGCCATTAACTGACTGCAGTGGTAGGTACAGGGCTATAGCTCTTGGACGATGCTGCGAAATAACAGCCTGACAAAGAGCCACAGGATCCAACCACAGTGCAGCTGCCCTACAAGTTGTGTAAGAGAGAGATGCATAGACAGAGAAAGAGAACAAAGAGGAGAAACAAAATGAAGAGGCCCTATGAGACAGAATTAGAGATAAAGTAAGGTAGAATTAAAGATGGAGGGGGAGAGAGAGAGAGAGAAAGAGAGAGAGAGAGAGCGAGCACACAGGCCTAAGCCCTATGCTGGGAACTGTGACCAGGACTGCAGCAGCCGTTCACTTTCTTTGCTCCCTCCCTCCCTCTCATCCTTTCCTTTGCTTAACCAACCCTGTAATTACCTCTAGCCCCAAAATGGAGGCAGCTTATTTTTCCCCTTTCTCCCTCTGCCAGCAGGACATGCAAATACTGCCAACACATACACACACATGGAGGGAACCAAAAGACCTTTTTTCTCTCCTACACACATACACACACACAAGGGAACCCAAAGACCTTTTTGCTCTCCTACACACACACGAGCCACAACCGCTGACCTTTTGGACCAGTGTAACTGCTGGGTTGACCTGAGGGCTGTTATTTTACCCAGCCTCTCCTGTGACTCACTACACTGGCAGCTATGAACACTGGCCAGTCTCAAGATAGACTTCTAGGAAATTTTCTGCAAATACATATTTACAGTACATGTAGGGCTGAGTTAGGACTCCTGGGGGTTTGGGGCCCCACACATTGTGTCCCTCAAGTTCCACATGGGACCCAACACTGTGTGTGTGTATTAGGGCAGTGGTCCCCAACCCTGGTCCTGGAGGCCCTCTGCCCTGCAGATCTCTCCCTGCTCCAACACACCTGATTCACATGAATGGGTCGTTATCAGGCTTCTGCAGAGATTGATAACGACCCATTCATCTGAATCAGGTGTGTTGGAGCAGGGAGACATCTAAAACATGTAGGGCAGTGGGCCCAGAGGACCAGGGTTGGGGGCCACTGTGTTAGGGTACAATAATTCCCTCTAACATTAGGGACCAGAGGGTCCAACGTAGCTCTCAATGGGCACCTAAAGGTTGGTGCCATTTTGCAGTGTACAATATGTATGCTCTCATGCCTCACAAACATAAAAAAAAAAAACATTTTTGTTGCAAATACTGTATGAAAAACGTTAACAATGATAACTAGTCCTCTCAAAATATCCTCTGTGCTTCTGACTCGTTGACCTTTAACCTGCGGAAGGATACAGCAGCAGGAGAGGGCGCTGTAGGCCTCGAACAGCTGGGTGGCGATGTCAATCCTCTTGCCCTCCGCCGTCTGGCTGTTGTTAGCCAGCGCTAGCTTGTGGAGGTGAGGCAGGACAACTGGGGGTGTAGGAGAAGATTAGTGATAATTAATGTGTGAGTGCTTGTGTGTGTGTGTGTGTGTACATCACAATTCACAACAGTGATTAGGATGTGTGTGTGTCTGGACTCACAGTCGTCTCTGAAGCGCGGCTCAGCGTTGGGTCCAACCCGGCCGAAGGTCCGGATGATCTCCATGTGCAACGAGTGCTGATCTTGGTACTGAGGGTCCTCTAGGAACGATGCCAGCTGCATCTTCACACGCTCCAGGAGCTACACACAAAGTATATGCACAGATGGACATGCTTAAAAACACGTTCATTGATGTGCATGTGAGTGCAGAAAAACACAAACAAAGAGTAGACAATACATTCAAATATCAATGTTTTACATATTGGTGTATGTATGTAAATGAGGCTATGGTTGCGTGCCTGTGTACACGGATGACTCTCACCTCCTTCTGTGTGACTGTCTCCATGATGGTGCCAAAGGCTGGGATGGTGGAGATCCTGACAGAGCTACAGACCACAGGAGAGGAACACAATAGGCTCAATCTTCCCTATGCTGTGCAGAGTGCTCGGCCTCTCTTTTACCAAGCATAGACGAGGGCCTCATCTGACGGTTTTTGTAAGTCCTGGGTGTTTTAAATTCTGCTTTACATACTAGATTGGTCAAATTAGACAATGTCACGCCAGGACATTACTGTACATTACAGACCCTACTGTAAGTGGTGCCCAGAGCCTACTTGAGATATGCTAATATCACATGCTAGTGAGTGATTAAATTAGGTTATTAAATATGACAACGATATGTATAGATGGCATGAGCCAACACTTGCCAAGTTGACTGTTTAATAAGGGTTAGGAAAGAAAGCCTCATTTACAATTGTTATTAAGTCATCAAGGTTAATGGGTAATGATAGGTAATCATTCCAGATTCATCAACATATGACCAGATACACACAGGCCAGTCTACCACATATCATATGAATAGTGCTAACATGTATTTCTGAAAGCTTTAGCAGGAAATTAGTATTAATACTGTATTTTCTGACTGTGGAAAGTGGGAAATCCAAATACAATGCTTGGCTTGGACCATTTGGATGCATATAGGCCTTCCAAGTGTGCTTTCTATCATCTGGCTGTGTGTATCTATACAGAAAAAGTGGAGATGAAAAGGGGCTGCATTCAAACAGTCAAAAATGGCTTCCTCGCCTTGTCTCCTCAATTTCCAGCTATTGAAGTACAAAGCTGGCTCTTATTGTAACAACAAAGGCCGGGAAGTTACTTTTTCCCTTAAGCGATTATTTCCATTTTAATAGTAGCTTAGGACCAATCTCTGATAGGCCTACTAGTAGCTTAGGCCAATCCCTGAACAAGGAGAAGACAACTAAAGAAAGGATAAAACACTTTACCGTACTGAATGGTTGTGGTGAGCAACCTTTTTGACGAAGCTGCCACTTGCTAAACTAATTCCACTTCCAAAATGGGTTTTCTAATATAGGTTCAAGGGCTTTCTGAGTTGTAGGAAAACAATACAAATACAGCCCAGCAGACAGCAGTATTTAGAAAGGTTTCTCCCGTGTCGGTTGACTCACAATTCAGGCCCACTGCACAGCGTTATGAGGGCCGGGGCAGCACGGCGGTCTACTAACGCTTCACTCATGCCTCGGAGAATCAACTGCGAGAGGCGTCACATGACAGGAAGACAGGGGGATGGGGGGGAGATGGTGACCGTTGAAGAATTGGGAAAGAGGGAGAAGAGAGGGACAGAGAGATAGAGTGAAAGATATATATATATATATATATATATATGTAGAGAGAGAGAGAGAGAGAGAGAGAGAGAGAGAGAGATGGAGACCAATGAAGGAGAGAAGATGCAGGGCAGAAAGACAGAGACAGACAAGATAGAGTGAAGACAACCCAACCGACAGCTGGTTTGGTTAATGAGGAGAACCCTGCTAAAAAAGGAGTGGGGAGGAGACTTCTGTTTTTTTGGGGGGGGAGGGGGGGGAAGGGGTTCACAGATGCATGCTGGGACTGAGCCGCATGCAGACAACTGGGTGCTCCAGTCTGGCAGGAAACGGTGATTAGAGTGGCGCACGTTGATGAGGCGAGTGGCGGTTAGTGTCACGCGCTGATGGCGTGTACATGCATGTTAGACAGTCTGCCCATGACCCAGCCTAGGCCTGCACCAACATGGGAACTATATCTCACTTTCAA
Source organism: Aphredoderus sayanus (assembly GCA_027564795.1). Classification (NCBI taxonomy): domain Eukaryota; kingdom Metazoa; phylum Chordata; class Actinopteri; order Percopsiformes; family Aphredoderidae; genus Aphredoderus; species Aphredoderus sayanus. Next base: position 15,871 of record JAODUG010034414.1, read on the forward strand.
ACATGGACTTGAGAAACTGTTGCATTAACTTATTATATTAGCTTTATGTGAAAGTTTGTACCAATGGTTCAATGTACTTGTTTAAACAGGGAATAATGAGAGTACAGTGTTAGCAGTTGTCTTTTGTTATGCTAGCAGGCTTAGGCTGGTGTTGGTAAGGCTGTTCTTTGAGTCAGGCAGCAGAGAGAAGGGGGGAGAGAGACACAAGTTTGGTTTTTGAAAAGTCGCCATCGCCGTTGGTTCCACTTACATTTCAGGGTCGGAGGCCAGTGTGATGAGAGCCGGGACCACTCTCTGAGCTACCAGCGTCTCATTCACCCCCTTCACCAGCAGCTGAGCGGATTGGACAGAGCCATCCGTGGTGGGCGGGGCATTGGGGACAAGGGCGAGCAACACCGCCGACAGGTAAAGAGAGAGAGAGAGAGAAAAAAAAAGAAAAAGGGACGGGGAAAGGGAAGTGGAAGAAAGGAAACACAAACAAACAAAAAGAAAGAAAGATAGGAAGAAAGTGATATACAATGACAAGAAATGTAGCTGCAAGGCATGGCACAGCATGTAACAAGCAGGGGTGTACACACACACACACGCACACACACACACGCACACACACACACACACACACACACACAGAATGGCCAAGCCAACACAGCTCAACTGCACAAAAACTGCTCTGAGGAGAGCATTAAGCGGTTGACCATTGCCACAGACTACAGATCATTTTATTTACTTTCTGTTTACCAAATTGGGTACCAGTGGTCTAGGTGGATCTGGGACCTGTGGCAAGGGAACCAATGCATAACCCATTATCGTGATAATGGTGGACAGCTAGACCACTATGGGATGGTGACAGGGAAGTGTCGGGAAAAACACTTTACATTAAAGGGAAGGAGGGAACATGAATTGTAGCATATCACTCCTCCTCAATTCCAGTATTTAGTCATGGCTCTGGTTCCATTACAATTCCTAGATACTAGATCTTCTAGAATTCAGAAAGGATTGTGATGATTCCAATAAAGCCTAAACATCATGTATTGTCCCATGTGTAGCTCTTATAAAGAGCATAGCTGCCAGTTCTAGCATCTAGTGTAGAACTGGAACCAGGCCACTCCTAATAGTTAAATAAAGGTTACTTACATTTCAATATTAGTTGCATGTTAAACAATAGCATTAGCAAGCAGTGCTAGCAGTTGCACAATGTAGCATGTGCAATTGCATAGTTGGGCTGCACAATTAATTGTATATAAGAGTAGCTCATAAGAAAATGTGTTTGAATTATCACAAAAAGGTGTATCAATAATATTGACAAACCTTTAATTTCATTTAGAATATCCACTGCAATTAAAACCAATTGTACATAAACATGCCATGTAATATGGCATTTAATAATTATCGCTCTTAAATTACTATACAATAATTTGCAAAACAAATGAGTGTTACCTTTTAAGCCATAATTGTGCAACCCTAATATATTCCAACATAATTACATTAAAATACATAATGAAATACCTAACATATCAATAATAAGATAGTAACATTATTAATATGAACAATGTAAGAACATCTGAACTGTAAAACATCTCTGAGCATAAGAATAAATTAGAACCAGAGTGTTTGCGTGATTATACTGTATGAGTGAGTGCACGTGTGTGCGTGCGTGCGTGCGTACCTCAAACATCCGTGCAGAAGTACAGCGGACCAGTGCGGAGGTGTGGACAACACCATACCAGAGAACAGTGAGCAGCAACTCGTGGTAGACAGGGTTAGCCCTGAGAGACAGACAACTGGGGTATTTCAAGCTCTTGAAATGATGATGACATATGATAAATTATTTTTGTTATGTGTGTGTGTTTGCCTCACCCCAGTTCTACAAAAGAAGCCTTTAGGCTGTCTAGAGGTTCATGGGACAGGGACAGCGTTGTCATGACGTCCTCTAGGAAACCAACTAAAAGCTTGCGATCCTCCTCCTGTAAAGCGGTAATATTATGAGTGGTCAAGCTAATTTAAGTGAGCATCTATGAATCAGCTGCTGTATCTTGAATTAAGGAGAGGTGAAAAAAAAATTTATTGATAGAATGTAATATAAAATAAACATGCCAGATAAAACCAAGAGAAATGCATTAAAAAATATTTTAAACAGTAGAGAAAGACGTGTAATATGAAACAAATAGACTACATGAGAATAACTGCTACAGTATTTAAGTTGGTCAGAGCTGATATTTAGGGAAAAGTCATGATGTTACCTGGTTATAACACGTCAAAACTCCTGTAGCATAAATAGGGACTGTGGCCTTGGTCAGAATACCATTCCCTGTTAAAGCATCTGTGAGGGTACAATAAATACTCAGAACTAAAGCTAAACAAATATATATATATATATATATATAAAATATTAATTACATTAACATGCTGTGAAGTATTGC
>JAODUG010034424.1:0-18287 GCA_027564795.1 Aphredoderus sayanus
AAAGAAAAACCTTTTCAATATGAATTTATAAATAGTCAGAAACACCCATTGAACACATGTTAACTGTAGTATTTTAAAAAAGGACTCCAAATCAAGCAGCCAAAACATACTGCCTATAACTGACAAAATAAAATGCGAGTAATTTTTCCAGTTTTGCTGTTACTTATGATCAGAAAAAAATTCCTTATGATTTTCTTTAATTATCTCTCAAAATGGTTCTCTTTAAAAATTAGCCATACCTGTAGCAACTGACTTGAACCTGCTAGCATTATAGTAAGATTTTTCTCAGTCGCTTTGCTACATTACTCAGATCAGAATCGAAATTCTCAAAACTACCTGTTCAATCTTCACATCACTGTGTCACTTGTGCACATCAAAAAAGCAGTTTCAAATTGTTTTTAACAAGTTGAAAATGCATTGGTACATCCATGCAAATGGTTATGTACACTTCTCTGCTGTTTCCTACAATATCAATTTCTTATGTCATGTTGATTAAAATGTATTACAATGAGTCTCTGTCTTACCCATCACAACATGTAGGCATTAGTTCTTTACATGCAAAATGGTTGAACATAATTTCAATCTGAATTGATAAATTGCTCCCAGGTGAATATATACTTGCCATCAACTGGCAAGTATATATATTTACAGTAGCCGGAGCACAACACAATGTTACAATGTCTGAAAATGGAAGGACAGGGAATTGGACGGGGTCAATAGCCAGAGAGAAGAACAAGAGGAAGAGGCTGCATGGCAGAGACAAATCATAGGACATAAGCACGTTCCTGATGAGAAAACAAGCCACATTCGTTGTGATGTGGATGAGAATTTGTGGAACATCAGGAGGTGTAGGAAGACTGCACTGTAATTCCTACAGCACTGCATGTACAGATTTCCCTAAGGAGATTGTCCCATGTTCACATTTCTACTTTTTTCCATTAAGCTATGCAGTGCTGTCTTTTCCTTTCTGTATCGCAATGACATGGCCTGCAAACAAATTACAGTACAAAAAGTAAAAACATAAATGTGAATCTACTCTATTGCAGTCAAACTCCCACATACACTAAGGTGTAACCTACAATTTACAACAATTGTCATCAAAACTTTAGTCATACAGTAGTTTACATCAGAACATCCCTCCAGAGTACACTGTTATATTGACAACATAACTATGCAATTTGACTGTCTTATCCGTACACAATGACACAAGAACTTGTCATTCTGATGGCACCAACATGTTCATTGACACAGATATTTTCTTTTGAGAGACAAACTAAGGATTTTGAGCAAGAGACTTTTGCAGGTAATCCATGGTGTTTTGCTATTTGTACAAATTGTTTTGCAAATGTTGAGGATGATTCGTGAAATATACCAAAGAGACTGAGAAAAACTGTCGCCACCTACTGGACACATCATGGAAATATCTTTGAAATTCTAAAGCCAAGGAGGTTCAAGAATTAATTTCATAAGTGAATCAGGTATTACTTTTACACACACACACACACACACACACACACACACACACACACACACACACACACACACACACACACACAGTATATCATGATAGCCTCTGGGAAACCGGCTTCCTTTGAATAAAGTAGTTTGTTAAGTAGAGGTTATAAATAGCATGTATATCAAGTCATTTAATTATAAAATGGTTTGAATGTTACATACACTCATCTATGGCATTAAAACTAAACGGTAATCGGTTACTTACTTGTCATGTTCATCAGGATCTAAAGGTTGATAAGTTACTTTATAACATTCTATTCTTTTCAAAAAATCCTCCATGACAGTCTCTCTGTTTCTTTCTGGGTAATCAGGGCTGGAAACCTTCACATCCTATATACATAAAATATACAGAATGAAGTTATTTGAGGCATCACTTTGTAGTGATACTACAGTGTGACTAACAACTGAGATAATGCTTTGTAATTAAGCCCATAAATCCTTATGAATCATTTACCATAATATTTTCAGCAATGACATCTGGATCATCACACACTGACTCAACAAAAAATACCTGAAAAAATAAAACAACACAACATTAAATGTATATAATAACTATAATTAACCAACTATAACTTTTTTTTTAACATAGGACTAAAATACGTTCACACCCCCCATCCCAATTCTAACCTTATAGGCATTATCTTTGGCAAAATTAAGGATCAATTCCCTCCTCTCTCTGGTGGTGTTGGTGGCATCAAAAACCTGGCAACCATTAATGTTCAGACCAGATCGTATTACATGGCATATATTAATAGAGCAACAATTTCATACATTTTTAAATATACTCACAGCAATCTGGCCCCCCTCCTCATTTAGATAGGCTTTGACATCTTGGAGCGCTACCAAGGCACACTGTCTAGTCGAACACAAGCAGAAACTAATATAAGAATTGTATCTAATTCAATTATACAATTACCATATAAATAGACCATTCATACATTGGTATTGTATGTTGATTGCATATTAACAACATTTAAAATAAAAAAAAACGACTTTTTTAAATTAAATGCAAGTTTATGCATTTATTGTGTACTGGATAAAAAAAGATATAGCATAGATATATAACTTGGGAAATGTCTGAAAGGTGATAAAGCCAGAAACTTTGAGAACCACAGAAGAAAATAGAGCACTCACTTTCTAATTTGCATGGCTTCTTTATTGTCATGTCTGAAGAAGTCATAGGATTTGTACGACTTCACTGCTTCTCTCCTATAAACACCAAGATTAAAGACTACAAGGAAACAAAGGGGAACATTCAAACATAGAATCTTGCTGTACTTGACAGTGGTGTGAGTACATGAGCCTCAAAATTGTTTTTCAGAATCTCGTGTGAAGGAAGTAATCCTAACCATCACGCAGAGCTATTATTTGACAGTGTTGACTCATAAACAGTCAATTATTTACACACAACTGCCTTATGCATAATTCTAAAGGCAATGCCGAAGGTTACAAGTTTCAGAAACATGCACAGCCTGGATATTCTCCCTGTGAATCACACCCATGCCTGTTTATACATTGTTCATGAATAGCCTTCCCAAAATGTTCAATATATGGGATGTAAGCCATGGTTGAGCATGCATGCACACGCATATTGTACATTTACATTTAAAGTTAGCCATGTTTAACTGCAAGTCAGAGCTCCTTAAATAATATTACAAATAGGTAATAAGCTATTCTCAACATGGTTGATGTTATGATGTTGTATTCAACTGATTTAGTTCCATTTAAATCCAAAGAGGCAGATCAAAATATGAAATGTTAGACAAATACAATATATCCCTGTTGCCTTCATACTGACCTTTGGTTGGCACTCCGATCCAATTGAGATAGCGTGTGAGCTTCTTGGACATGTAGGTTTTCCCCCTAGCTGGCAAGCCAATCATCACTATCACAGTTGGAGAATTGGTCATGTAGGAGGCCCAAGCTGTACATCATTTTTGAAAAGAAACAACAACAAAAAAACACATTTAATATAATGTTAAAAACCAGTTAAATACCCGACACTGAAATAGCACATATTAACCTGAGTTTTCAAATATTTTGCTGTGCACTAGCATGAAATATCCAGTGTTGATATTTGGTAACACCTGGAATCTGATTGACATTTAGGTATTTTGTTTTCTCAGGCCATGTACTGAAATGCAAAATCTGGAACCCTTTCAAGGACAAGCTTAAGCAAGATATAGTTTGAGAGTCCCAATTTCTAAGCAGTCAGAAACAGTGCAGTACCATTGGACTATTATTATGCCTTTCTATAGTATGTTGAGATTACGCCTACTTTGATGAAAAATGTATCATTGATTTGTCAATATGTCATTGACCTGTTTTGCAAAGCACTTGTGTGCAAATGTCTTCTTTGCCCATGGATTGTGCACACACACTTACTTTTAGTGTTTACTAACACATTTCCTGAATGTATTATTTTGCAATATGGGTGTTGAGATGTAAAATGCCCCACGCATTTTATATCTCAATGGTGGAACTGTAATTTAGTGAATGCAAAAATAGCATATTTAAAAGATGTGTAACATTTAATAACAAAAGGTGGACACCTCACCTCAATTCAGTTATTCACCTGAAGGTCAGATTGTGGAAAAAGAGAGGGGAAAAACATGTACGCTCAGTTTTGTACTTACAACATTTCTTCTCGTTGGACCTGAGCTCAGTCCTCTTTCCCTCAGCTGAGTTCTCTGGTGATACTGTGGGTCTGTGCTGGCCCGTAGCCATGATTATAGACAGAGACGTCCTGTCTTATGTCCTGTTACGGCTGGCTGGGGACTACTGGAGGTTAATGCAAAGGGGAGGTCATCATCTCTGTTAAAGATTGCATGACATTGCGAATATCAGATAAGGGGAATGCCAGATACAGTAAAAGCAATTGGCAGAAGGTTGCTGCCGTGATCCAGTAACCTAGGATAACACACTTTGTTTCAGACACCGTAGGCTATTCATATCGTAAGTACCCGAATTCAATGCAGATGTCGCACGTACAGTTTGTCCAGATCTATTTCTTTAGGTACACGAATAATCAATGTGAGGTTGATATCCGCATATTTGAAGAGCCATATCAAGAGTCAAGATCAGAACCACACAGCATAGGCTATAGTCTAGACGTATCTTGACTATAAATAAGATGATTTCATGCGATATAAAGTTTGCACTCACCCAAAAAATTGCAAATGTTATTAGTTCAGTAAGAAGCCGAAGCAGGAGCTGTCTTCATGGTTATTATTAAGCTCCTCCCAGGCGTCTGCTTTTGCAGGAAGAACCTATAAGTTATTACTCTGCCAGACCTGCAGAGGGAGCTAAATATCTCCTTCTTCCTCCTCCTTATATTTTTTTTCCTGCTCCTCCTCCTCCTCCTCCACCGCCAATATTATTCTACTTTCAATTTAATATCAGATCGCATTCAACGTGGATATGTGCAATGCCACCTACATAACCAAATCAAAATGAAAATATGTGGGGTAGGCCTACACCACAAAATGTACTTGTTTGTATTGTGACATTTATATTATTTGAATTAATGTATTTATGCAAATTCATTCTAGACCCAGTTGGCGTAACGTAAATTCTGCAAACATCTCTGCAAACTATTGTCAAATCATGAGATTTAAACAAACATTAGATGAAAATGCTCTGGTCATTACATATACTATTTAGGCTATGGTGGGAAAACACGTGAAACCTTGAAATCTGTGGCCCATAGGACTAATGTATACAAGGGCTAATAATGTGGCATGCAAACTATGTTAACCAAAACTGTTACAATATAATACATGTTTATATGTTTTGATTATATTAAATTGCTTCATGATCCTATGTTCCTGGAAAGCATAACGTCACAAAAAAATAAAAAATAATTGATTTTGTTTTGTCAAAATACTTTACTAAAACTTAGATTTTTGTTCTTTCAATTCATTTACATAAGAATGTACAATTCATTTACATACGAATGTACAATTCATTTACATACGAATCAACTACATACCTAAACAATATGCATGGTGAAAAAAATATTCTGTTGCAGTTATGGTTCAGCCCTTTTATGATCTTAACATATATTATCTACTATCAGATATCAGCACCTGGATTAATCTAAATAGGTCTATGTCCAAAAAGTTCCTACTCTCTTCTGCACTTACCTTTGAAAGTCTACACCTTAATTGATTTTTTTTCAGACAGACAGTCGGAATATAGGCATACACTATTTAGAAAATATATAACTTCACACACATTTTAATTCCAATCACAGTTCTTTATTCTCTTTAAAGGAAACTAGCCTCACAGTGTCTAACTAATACACCATATAAGCAAACAACCCTTCATTTGTAGACCTACAGTATGTGTGCTTATTTTGTAAAACAACAATCACCAGTAGTAGTCTGCTATTACATATAGTTTTTGCTAATTTTTTTTAGTTACATCTCTGAGAGCACATTTGCCAAGGGTGGAAATGTAGCCTGAGGGATTCTCGCTATGGTCGGTTCTTATGTCAAATAAATTTATGTCCAGGGTGTTTCTATACACGAAGTATAATTCTACATCCCTTCTTTTACAGCAAAGACATTTATGACAACTGTCCCAATGTCAATAAGAAATATTTCTAAGATATTATTTGAAGAATATTGCCATGTCCACATGGTGGCCAAAAAGCATATAGGCCTGTCCTCATGATCTCACACCAGAAATTCTCAGTCTGGTCAATTAGTAAATTCATTGTGTAGCCCTTTGAAAATCAGGAAGTACTAGTAAACAAACTGTCTGAAGGTCCCTGATCAGGTGTGTTCTCCAAAGAAGTCAGTATATGGGGAAATAAAGGGATCCCATTTTCAATATATGAAGAGAGGCATTTCCATCAGTTTACACTGCTTCATGTACATACCCTGAAAACCTACAATACCTTTTCAAATATGCACCAACAATTAACTAGCTCAGATATTATGTGTCATTGTATTAATAAGGCCATGCTTCAAGAAATTACAGAAACATCAAAGCGGCTGATGATTATATTTTCTGTAATATTAACACTAGAGCTAATATTACTAGTATAGTAATAAGGGAAAAAAAGGCAAGAATGATGACCAGGGTATGTAGTAAAGGGATGTTTAATGGTTTCTTTGGACAATGAAATGTACATGTCCTCTTTTGATGCAATAGAAATAAACAAATTAATAAAGTGAACAGCCTTGTGAGCATTCCCAGTTCTAATTCATCTACTGACAAAATGAAAACCTAAAATAGAGTGGAGCATGATTTTGTATTTGGAGTGTAATGCAAGGTTGGTCCAGTAGGGGGAGAACCAGCTCTTCATTATAAAATAAAATAAAAATAGACTATGCCCAGCTGCCCTGTGTCCCCTTTTCAACTGGACACTAACTCACATAAATTACATAATATACAAAACACATAAATTCCTATTGAATATATAATATTGTATAATCAAGTTACGTGGAATGATATAGGGACGAGGCATAGCTTGAATTCTGATGCAAGCCAATTAATGGACTACAAATTGTCATTTAAAGTTCTGACATTATTAATTGATCATAAAACCTAATGTAAAAACACATTATCAGAGGCATTAAAATGTTGAATGCAATAAATTACTTGAGTGAACTCCATGCCACCAAGGGATAGGAGCCAATCTTACACAGCACCATTTCAAATAATTCAACACACAAGTCCCTGTTGACCTCCTGCTAGATATACTTTTGAGCAATGTTTGTTAAATTAAGTGTACCATTAATAAAAAAAATAAAAAAATAAATCACTGGACAGGAACAGGCGTCCAAACTGCAAAAAAGGGGACCTAGAATTATATATATATAAAAAAAGAAAAGTGCTTGAAAATTATCAAGCCAGATAGGTTTACTATTGCATTGCACCACAACCATTACCAATATTTTATTCTGTGGAATTAACAGGAATGCATAATCTGATTAGTCATATATTTGGAAATAATGGTTGTTGAGGTAATGAGCAAGTCCAAACAGTAGTGGTTATTTTATAAATATTAGATGTCCCTCACGGTTTGGAGAATTGGCTGACCCTGAGGATTCTATATATTCCAAACACAGCTTCAAACGAGATACAACTTGAGGCTAAATAAGCCTTCGTGTTAAGCAGCAATTAGCCTTATGTACTTTAAAATTATTTAAGACTGAACATGAGTCAAAACTCAAATGCCAATCAGTTTTATTATTGCTAATCCCATTCTCTTTCCAGTCGCACGTACTGTTCACCCCCACCTCAACACATGTACTGATAGTCTGTATTAATGGGAATACTTTAAATCTGTGAATATCTTGGTCCCCCCTACATCACTCCAGGATAAAGCAGAAGCTAGAATGAGCAACCATGTGGGCAGACTTGGTCTGAGGTGAATGGAGAGTGCAGACAAAAGAAAAAATGTAAAAAAGAAAAAAATGTCATACATTCCTCTTTAGCGCACATTAATCAGACCAAGTATAGTCTCACATTCCACCTCAAAAATAAAAAATAAAAATGGAAACACCCTTAAGACTGAATGGGTAATCACAAACACAAGCAGTGTTGCAGTGCACATTTGTGAAAATGAAGAGGGAGTCATGGTGTGAATGATTGCATCAAGTGCTAATATATCATGACAGTACATATACTCTCTATAAAAAAAAAAAAAAAGTAATAATAAAATAAAAATAAACTACCTTGGTACTGAACACGGATATCTTTCTAATAATCTGGTATAGGCCTATAACATAAAAAAAAGTTAATAACCAGCGTGATATTTATAGTATATGCTACTGCCCTTCCTCTGGTTCTCTGCATTTCTAACCTCCCGAGTACAAATCAACACCATCTTAAAACAGACAAGTTGGAGCTTCCACACTACATCTGAGGAGTCGCAGCCCAGTGAACAGCCATACAGGTAGAGAACAGGAAGACTCTGTAGACCGTGATTACACCTGCATGTGTCCTGAGTGCGCGTGTGTGTGAGAGAGAGAGACGTGTGTGTGTGTGTGCGCGTGTGTGTGTGGAGGGGGATGGGGAGATGCGTGTGTTGGTAGACGTAAAACCAGGAAACCCAGCCTCGCATGTGGACTGAGTGGAATGAGAGGTCTTTTTATCCAAGATACTTTCTTGGATATTTTATTCTGGGAGATAATTATTATATTGTCAATAGTAATAATAACAACAACAATAGTATTAAACATCTGTCATGTATTTGTGTCCTATGGCAGCAAATTGATTGTTTGCATTGTTCTAGATAGTTTTGTTGCCCTGTGACCCCCCCCCCTCAGCTGTCTTGCCATCTTCTGCATGTCCGCTGCCATAAGGGACCAGCCTCCATGCCCCTCCACGCCCCTCCATTTTCTGTGTCTTTGGACTGTGTGTTTGTGTCAATGACTGTTAGGGGGTTTTCCTTCATGGGTGGGTGAGTGTGTGGGGTTGGGGCAGGCTGGTCTCTTCTCAGAGGCGGGTCTGTGCCTCGGGGACGTAGATCTCTATGCTGTCGGCGCTTTCTGTGGCGGAGTTTTGCCGCACAGACGCTGCGCGCTTTGCCGCTAGCAGCCTTTTCCTGGCTTCCTGCCGCTGTTTGTCGACGGCCGAGTCGACGCTCCTGTCTTTCCCCGCGGAAAGCTTCGGCTTAGATGGCTTCTTTGGCACGGATGCAGGAAGCGGCTTCTCCTCCTGAGGAAAACATCATGAGGGGAAAACTCAAGAAAATGTATGGAGGCAGCCTAACCTGCAGCCTCAGCTAAGCTGTTACCACTATCAATTAATGAAGAGAGGGGAAGAAAAGATCAGACAGATGGAAAACACATGGATATCATTCATTTGCAGAATGTTAATGACATTGTAGATGTGTTATTTGGCTTTATAGTGTTCTCAAAGTCTGTTTGTGGGTAATATTTGTGATAGAACCCTGAAATTCAAGAAATAAAGTGTTCAACCATATTCTGGAAATGGCATCTTGTGTCTAGTATTAACAATGCAAGTATTTGCACACCATGTTCCTGTACATACTGAAAAGAATCAAAATTACACCTTTTTCTCAAATTTCTCAGGAAGTTGCCAGTTGTTTGCTTTGAGCTGGTAGAGCTCATCGAACTTCATGCTGATGTCTTCTATAGTGAGCTGCAACAGGTCCCAGAACCCAGCCAGGTCCTGCGCTGTTGGTCGTGGATTGGCATTCACATTCTATTAAAAGAGAGGGCAGACAGTTTTTCCACGGTGTTCTGAACAGTACTGGCAGGATCCAAACAGTCAGACAAGAGGCAAAAATACAACATACAAACCAAATAAAACATAACCACTTACCAAGTTCTCATTACAGAGCCCCCTGAACTGCTGGAACTTCTGTGACATGAGGAGCTGAGCACTGCCCACTGCACTCCGAATCGTTCCTAGAACTGCAAACACACGAGGGATTAAGAGAAATTGGTATACTGTAGAATCCAGTTTTACATGCTGACATCGTACTTAGCATTTGTTACAGCAAAAAAGATAATCCAAAATCATTTCTAATTAAAATCACACAGAAAGATAATTAAAACGGCCGTTGAATTATTTTGCACCTACTATTTCAATGTGAAAGGTAAGGAGGAAATTACATTCTATAGCTAATTATTTCTTATTCATTTATATTTAGCACAGTACAAATGTATTTGCCTGAGAGGGATTCTGGGAGATGAGAAACCAAGATGCGTCTGTGGTGGCTCCATTAGAGCAGAAAGTGAGCTCACTTCGACCATAATGTGAGGCTCTACTGCTAGCCATTAGCAGTAATGAGCTTGTCCAGCCTCATCTTGTGCACTCCTAGACTGGCGGGAGACTGACTTTGCCGTTTGGGGCCTTCACTAATAGCAGCATCCGAATTCTAATGAGAAATCTTCATGTAAGCCAGCTGACCAGCTGACTTTTCATACAACAATCAAGAACTTTGCCCTGCCCCTAGTCTTGCAGAGCCAATCTTTACTGGATAAAAGTATAGGACCCATCGCTGTCTAACAGGAAAGAGTTTGACTGACATGCACCAACTACATAACCCAATGACCAAATCAGACGTTAAACATACTGAGGAATTTGTTTTGAAAATCATATTGAAATTACATTAGTCTGGCTGTTTGCAGGTCGCTGGTAAGTAGGTAAGTAGGCTATTGTTACTACATAAAATAAACATAAAGATGACATTAATACATATGGCATGACATTGATACGTCATGCCAGAATGACATGTAGGAGTCATGTGAGTGACAAGGCCAAGCTCCAATGAAAAACGACTACCCCACCTCCTGATAGCATGCAAGTAAGCATGTCGGCAGTAAGTATCAGACGTTGGGCACAGAGTTGCTTAAGTGACCATTTACCCTCCAGCAACGCCAAGGTAAATCTTCACATGTGGATTGGGGGTGGCCAACAAAGTAATGCCCCTTACCCTCCTCAGACATGTTGTTGTTGGTCTCCTGCTCCATCTGCTGACACCAGCCCTCCATGCGGCCTGTCTCGGCCTGGAGGAGCTTCAGGAACCAGGTGCCGTCTCGCAGGCAGGTGGGCGTGGCGGGGAGGGGGCAGTCTCCGTGGGTGCTACAGTGGGCCGTGTCCAGACTGGGGTCCGGGGGCGGCAGGGAGGAGGGGTCCAACGCCGGGTCCAGGGTCTCCGGCGGCGACGCGGCCGTCCGGGCGGGGCCGCCGTTCTCCCCGCCGCTGGGGCCGGCCGGGCTCGCCGGCTGACTGTTGACGCAGTTGGCCGCCGCGTCCTGGGGCCCTTGGGGCTCTGTCTCCGTGTTCTGCCTGGACGCCATGCTGCCCCCACGGCTCAGACTGGACACACACACACACACACGTTGCTCCGTGAAATACAGTACAGCTAAGCCACGGATTTGACAACTGACACAAATGGAGTGCGACTGGACCAGCTGACAGACAGTAGACATGACAGGAGCTGAGAGTGCAGTGTGATCACACCCTGCTGCTTGGCGAGAGCGGCAGGGGACGGAGAAGCCCACATATAAAAATGAAAAAGGCAGATTTAAGGAGAGCGGGAAGCATGCAGTCCAACAACTGTGATTAAGTGGAATAAGCGCTGCGGAGGGCCGTTTACAACGGACAGTTTGGTGCATGCTCAGCCCACTGTGGTCAGAACGGGGGTAAGAGGACATCAATCAGAGCCGAGGGCTGCTGTGCAGCTGCCGGCACACAGGCTCCCTGATGCATGACCTTGGCTAATGTTGCTAGTGCACAGGCTACAGCCATGCCAGCCTTAGAAGAAACAGGGCTGTGTGTGCGTGTGTGTTTTACCGGAAGTGACAAGAAAATCTAAACTTTAAATTGGTTAAATCTAGTAGTTATCGCCAAAGAGGCAGGTAGTTACATGGTAACTTCATTGACATGATATTGAGACAATAAACAAAAAATATGCATCAATCGAATAAACAAAATGGCCACCGTGGGGTGGAACAACAGAGTGTACTTACGGCCTGCCGTTTTCCACTTGCACTCCGATCGACTGGAACTTCAGTGAGCTAATAAAGGGGAGTGGCTCCTCTCTTGGGACTGGCAGGAGGCAGTCCACCTGTCAATCACACAGGGAAAAACTAAAGTAAATCTAAAGCAAACCTCCTTGCGTGTGGCCGACAGCTCCCCCTGCACTGAAGGCCGGAGCGCTCACCTGGATGCCAATGGAGGACAGTTTCCGCTTTGGCTCACTCTGGGATTGCTGGAGCGGGACACCGGCGCTCAGGGTGTCATTCTGGGACTGCGTGGAGGCCGAGGCGGAAGAGGCGGGGGGAGCAGAGAGGTCGCGGGGGGCGGGAACCGGGGGCACGGAGACGGCCGCGGTTGGCGTGGGGACAGCTGCGGGGGCGGGGGCAGGGGGCTGGGTGCCTTTAGCCAGAGTGCCGGTGCGGATGCTACAGAGGCTGTCGGAGGAATTGCTGCGTCCCGACTGGCTGTTGGCCTCGCTGGTGCGCTCCCTCTGGTCCAGGTAGGTGTCCTGGGCCGACTCTGTGCTGCTCTGCAACGTCACCGAGATCAGGGGCTTGGAAGCCACGCGCGGCGGGATGGGGGGCGGAGCCTTCCTATTGACTGCAGACAATGAGGGAGAGAGAGGAATGCATCGTGAGGTCACTACGCTTGCGCCTGCAAGAAATCATATCCTGAAATCATTGAAATATTTATATTCGCTGCCTGGAAGAGAGAAAAATAAATACAAATAAAAAAGCAGCTGTAAACAAAATGCAGGGTTATGAAGCCACTCTGGTTTCGGCTGACCTAATTTCGATTGAAAATAAATATCCTGCTCAGAACCTAAGTGAAAAGCATGACATTAGAAATGCATTGTCAGAAAAACAACCATCCACTGTATTCTCAGCTGGAAGACCGAGCACAAAAACATAAACATGGGCTACCTGCAAATACAAACCTATTGTTTTCTTTATTGTTGCCTAGTGAGCTCTACTGTGGCCTGCGCCTGTTCCACTGACATCTGTCTGCCCCTGAGGGACATCCCTTTACCTGTCCCTCCTCACATATCTCTTGCTCCCTGGAGACTGTGACTACAGCCAGTAGACTCACTGAATGAGAGGCAGAATAATTGTGAGGGGAAAAAGGCTTCACAATGTACTCTTCCTCCGTAAATTACTAGAACTTACTATCTTGCCATTTCATTTCTCCCTAGCAATCAAGAGTTGTATGTGGATGACCTGTGAGAACCGATCGCAGTACTATATGCTTGTTCCAGCTGCCAAATGCCTCCTAGATTGAAGAGACTAGGCGAACGCAGACAGCGGTGGTTAAAAATAAACTGCCATCAAGCAGACAGAGTAAAGAAAGGCTGTAACCCATTGGCTAATAATCCACAAGTCCTACAAGATGAACCTTCATCAATCCAACTACAATGCAATCTTTTCTGAGTGAAACTAACTACAGTGAAATGCATTCCTTACAAAACCGGACAGATTTATTTCTGCGTTTGTATTTTAAAGCTTTACTATTCCACCTTCCCCCTGCAGGCACCAGTGTATTGTTCAAACCCTGACATCCTAGCTGCGTGGCAGTGCACTATACACCTTCCATCTCCATTACAGTACACTATAGCCTATATTTGCACTGAAGATAGGCTTGGCGATATCAATCTATTGACATGCAGTAGACTACTACTGTAGCAGGAAGTAAAAATGGAAACAACAGGATAATGATGTGGCAGGTTTAGATTACTGTAACAATTCAAAGCATACGCCTAATAAAATGAGTAACACTGTAAATAAACTTAAGCTATTTGACTCTCTAATCTTCAGAATACTTAGGTTATGCAATTAAAAAGGAGATGCTAATCAGTTAGACTACGCAAACAGCTTTACAGACAAGTCAACAGAGAGTGTGCTTCATAATAACCCTTCTGTATATAGGCCTACCAATACAGACATCATGGACACCGCCGGAGCCCAGAACACAGAGACTTTCCTTGCACAGTACTGTAGTGCGAGTGTGATACCAAGACACGTACACTGAAAGCTGACAATGAGGCCCAGGAGGGGATTACCAGTGAGCCAGCAGTCTCTGACTTAGGGCCAGGGAATAACACTGCTGCTTGAGGGTGGCTCTGTCATCAGTGGTTGATTGCAGGGCTGTGGTGGCTGACACAGGCCAAGTAGGGCACAATAGCATGAAAAATATCGAAAAAGCCACAGGGTTTCTACAGAGGCTGCAGTGATGCTGAAGGGGTTTTGTGTGTATGCTATTTTAAACAGCTGGCAGAAAAACTATAGCTGGGAAAACGAAATAAAATAAAAACACTGCAATTCTGATCCAGTCAGTGTCACGTATTGCTATAGCTACCAAATTAACCGTTTTAAAACATTAACTTATGGTTTGCATAGAATGTAGCTTACACTTGGCTAGCCAACACCCCATAATTGTACGGAAGTAATTTGATTTCATCAGCAGGGTGACTCACAGCAGCTGTTAACCCTTCATTAAATGCTACCAATACACACAAAGAATCGGCACGTCTTCAAGTAGCTAATGCCACCCACCCACCACACTGCACTAAAAGCTGCAGCCTTCAGGAAGACATCTAGCCAGAAACAAGAGACGCCATTTATTCCTAAAGAATGGGAGACATTTCTCAAATGCCCAGCATGGCCAGTTTGGCCACATGACATTTTCCACACCCAATTACTGCTGCATGGTGTGGAGTGAAACCAAAAACAATACACACTCTTGCATGTGCTACATTCTGCTACAAGGCTAACCGGTTGTTACAATGACAAAATAAACAGCAAAGTTACAACAATTTCAATCAAAGACTGTTACTTAGTCTAATATAATTAATTAATTAATAAATGAGCAACATAGGGACAATGTTGTTTACAAGTTACAACCAAGTTATACTGAAGCGGGCCAAATGCAGATTACTCTCATCCGTGTTAAACTAAAACCATCATGCGGTCTGATTAGCTCTGGCTCACTTTCCTCTACTAGGTAGCCTATAAGCGGCCTAGTAAAACCTACAGGTTTCCGTGTCGGACAATAGCCTTGTAATTCCCACTCTGTATACTACCTTCAAGACTCATAACAAACTACCTGCTGTCCTTCATACTGGGTGCTTAAAGTTTATGGTCCAATTATTTGCTAATCTCTCTGTTTGCATTTACGTAAATCCAGGATTTAAGTAAATGCAAATCGTGTGGTAGAATTCATAAATTGGAATAGCTCTTCGATATTGGCTACTCTAGCCAAAACAAGGCAGTGGAGGAGATAGATGCAGAGGCCAGTCATCTTATAGGTTACCAAGGGATTCACTTGCTTTTAAGGAGTAATGATGTTTATAGTAATGTAAACATTGTAATGGTCCAGCAAGAAATGTTTAGGCAAGTATGGGTCATGGCGAGGGGAGCTGAGCTGCATCACAGTCGCATTTGACTTTCACTTTCAAATCACTCATTCTGTGGAGGGCAAGAGGGAAAACACCTAGGAATGAAGATGATTCAGACCAGACATTGGTAGCAAAAAAAGACAAAAATAAAATAGAACTGTAAGGGACCTGGTGCAGAAACTGAAAAGGGAGCTGCACATTAACTGCAGCAGTCATTATAAAATGTTATTAGTAACTACTTAAATGTATAATTCAATACAAGACAGTGCAGTAAACACCTAGGGACATACTAAGCAGGTCTGTGAGAAAGCTATCAAATAACCACGAATGGGCTTTCCATAACCAGTAAAAACAGAGACAAGAATAAATATGACCATAATCACTGTACCCATTCTCACAGTAACAATAACAAAAGCATGTTAGATTTCTTCAAAATTTGATTTGAGAAGTGTCTGCATGGTGCCCTAGTTGGGGATTTTGAGAACTTTGATTACTGACTGTGGGCTCATTTGTGCGTCAGTTTTAGTGTGTTAATTAGACTATGGGTGAATAAATGTTGAGGGGAAGCCAGGGTTTTCTGTAAGATGCCAACTTTAAAGCCACATACTCTATACACGACATTATAATTCTAAAGATTATTATTGACTATTGGAATGTTCATTATGTTGGTGTAAACAAAAGGGGTTAGTAGCAGAAGCTTTCACATGTATGTTGGATAGTAAACCATTAAACAATTAACTGCTCCTGAAAAGTTGTTACATTTTTTATACAATTTCACACAGGAGAAGCATTTCTGTTTCTTCTCTCATTGTACAAAAATGTTTACGGTAACTTTGGTGTTACCCATTATAAACCAATGCCATGTATAAAAAAATAATAATAATAAAATAAAAAAACAACACATGAAACAGTGAAAGATATTCACTAACAGCTCTCTACAGACAATGTGGAAGCCTAACAGCGGGTGACCTTGTTGTAATAGTACAGTGTCTGGCTTCACCCACTGAGTCATAGATTACCTCATCAATGAGTGTGTGTAATATTGTGCAATGCCATGGGCGGTGATTCACAGTCTATTAATTTCATTTACAAACAGACTGTGCAATGTGGTTGCATGGTATAACAATGCCTAACAACAAGCTGTTATTCCATCAAAGCTGTGTAACTAAACAGCAACAAATTATAATATAAATATAGATACTGTATGCCTAGAAATGTGATCATTAACAACAATACATTCATATTTTACTACATTACACACCCCGTTTTAATAAGGTATTGATGAAAGTGCCTGCCTCCAGGTGTTTGCATATAATGTGATATATTTCAGAGGAAACTAATAGGTTATTGAACATGCCCTGTAGTCAGCACAGTAACTGAATCAGATTTGCAAAAAAGAACACACTTCCTGTTTCTGCTAAACATGACGTAATCGTATACAATATGAAGTTCAACTAATTAAACTACTGTAGGGCAACAGAGTAATTTAACAATTCCACTTTATACACGTAAAGGCTGAATATTAGTTAACGTTGTCTGAGTGTCATTGACATAATAAAAAGGAAAATGACATCACGAGCCACACAAATTACACTGAGATTAATGTTGCACGAGACAAGTGCATTTTACATTCATTTCTAAGTAACCGACTTGTTTTGATACCATAACATTTCACTGTTCGAATAGGAACTACTGTATATCGTTTCACGGCGAGGCAAACAAGCCATGTAGTAATCCTTCACTGACAAAGCGTACCTACAGATAGCAGTCTGTCTGTGTAGCCCAACAGTACACTGCAATATTACAGTGCTATAAGCTCAAGATCACCATCATGTATAATAGCGATTGTCAAATATGATGTGCGTGGAATGGTAGTTTAAATAGCCGGTTACAGTACATTACAGTACAGATCCATCCGATGCTTTTCAAATCTCGATGCTTTCATTTTTAGCTAGCGGCGTATCACTAACCAATGAATGCGTACTGTACCCGTGCCATGATACTTCGTTCTTCTAAACTGTATATACTGGTACTTTCGTTAACAAGCTAAATCGCATTTATGGAGCACAAGTAAAGTAATAAGCAGCCAGCTTGCTGTCTGCCAGCGTAGCCTCCTTGCTAAATACCTCTTCTTTCTTCAATCCAACGTTAGCTAACCTAGCCCACGTTAGCCTACAGCTACTCTTGTTGTAACAGCCCCATGGTAACAAAGCTATAGTACATACGGACAATCATTTTTAAAACATAGCGATCAATCGAGAATTACTTACTGTTGTCTTAATGTTTCAAGAGCGCGTAAAACATCCTAATCGTCTTTTCATTCACCATGTAACGGAGCGATGCAGTTCAGCTACACAACGGCATTAAGAAGAAAATATTTGTACACGCCCTTGACAATGAGGATTGGAGTCCACGTTTTTGTTCAAATGGGCAATAGAACGATTGGGCATTTTCAGCCATCGAGCTCATCGAAAACAATTTGATTGGTCGAATTCTCAGCGTATCCATTTTTGACAAAATGTCATGTGCGTTTCATTTGTCTTACGTTGGCCGCTATGGGAATGCCTTAATCTCATTCACATCAAAGGTCATGCATATAGACTATAAGAACCGTTGATAACAAAAAGAAACACTTTTAAATATTGTTTTATGTTTCAATAAAAAATCCAAAATAAGAACCGCTGATAACAAAAATAAAAAATGTTAAATATTGTTTTATGTTTCAATAAAAAAAATCCAAAATATTGTTACCCTACAATAACACATTTAATTCGAGTTAAAGAAAATCTATAAGGCTTTCTAACACTAGATTTGCAAAACAAATGCTTGTGGGCCACACGCGTGCGCGCACACACACACACACACACACACACACACACACACACACACACACACACACACACACACACAC
>JAODUG010034435.1:0-18283 GCA_027564795.1 Aphredoderus sayanus
AGAAGTCTCCTTCTCCGTCTGGCTTTGTCTCCGCGCTTGGGTCCCCCTTGCTACCCCCCCTCGCACGTAGCCTGACAAGACTAGTGTGAGCCTAAAGTGTATGGGGGTGTAAAGAGGAGTGTTAGATGCGGAAGGGAAACATGCTTTATTTCAAACTAAAACAAAACGTTTTTGTAGTGGTTTCATAAGGATACTTCTCGACACCAATCAAGAAAAAGCAAAATACTTTAGTGTACTGTGTCACTAGCATCATGAAATAGAAATTCTGTGAAGCTATGATATCAGATATGTGGATTTGTTTTGATAATTTGATTGGTATCAGTGCCCTGACTCATCTTATTCTGGATGTACAGTAAATGATACCCACTCGATTAATAGCACATTTCTGTCTGCTGTTTGATGCATGGACCAACGTCAACAAGAACACCTGCAAACACGTATAGTCTTATGTATATTAACTCTTTATCATGCAGACCTGTATAATCTAGTATCATGATGCACTTTCAGTATTTTAAGCCCTCCTCTTCAGTCAGGATATATACTGCACACTGTCTCAGCCTTTTACAACCATTAGCACTACAACACATAAGCAACTGCACTGAACATCTGATACATAGGCTGCATCCATTTACCATTACCATTTTTCCTTTACCTCAATTAAAAATGTCATGAGGGCAAGGAAAAATGTGAAGGATAATTGATAAGGATTTAGGAAAAGAATCCAACTGCACTTACAGGCTAAGTAATAACGCAACAGTGGAAGTCATTGATGTGGAATATGATATAAATATGAATATGATATAAATGTTGTGTAATTCTAATAGTAAGTGTTCTTGATTTTTCCAGCATAAATCTTTACACAATAACAACACTGTACCACATAAACAACATTGCTAGTCTCCAAACTTAATCTCTGTCCTATTATGGATCTTTTTCATCCTTTTAATTGTATTAAGTTGTATTATATTTGTAATACATTTGTATTACACATTAATAAAAGTACATTTGAATTGTTTCCCTTTAATAATACTTTTATCAGGACCTGAATGCACTAATAAATCTTTAAAATGTATATTCCTTCTATAAGCTAAGATCATATGAAACACCTGGAGTTTGGGACATTCCATTTTATATTTCTCAAAGTTAAGCTTAAGTTTACTATTAAGGTTATTCACGCTAGATGAAAACCTTGTAGCTAACGGAATCAAGTGGGGATTAACCCTGTTATTAAAATGATCTCTCACTGAAATTGGAGAAAGAGTGTGGAATACCCCCTAAGCCTTAAAGCTAAAACAGCATTTGGGTGGCTTCCTCAACATCTTCTGTATAAGTACAACTCCTATGAAACCTAATTAATTGAGACTTCATTATTACTCTAAATGTATTTTTGGGATAATTTGGTTCATCCAAAAGTGCATGTCTGTCTATATTCTTATAATATAGTCTAGCAGCTAATTGTTTGATCTCCCACATTACAAAATAAAACTGTAACTCCACTAGGATTTCATGTATATTAGATTTCAATTTGATCTTAGGGTGATGGGAATTCAGTATTAGTAAAAATAATTTCTAATTCCTATATAGATTCATCCCAGAGACCAAGGTTTTATGGCAGACTCAACAGAAGTATTAGCATAGGAAGGAGAATACTTTTTCAAGTTTACTCTTCAAATTGGAAATCAGTTCTAGTTAGTGTAAGTTTCAATAAGTGTAAGATCTGAGAGTCCAGGTGATATATGTCAACAACAAAAAATTTATATCAGCCACTGCTTGCAAAACCAATTCTGTTTCGATATTCATATATGAATCAATAGTTTGGAAACCGTTAAGGATCATCATTTATTAACAAAGGCATATGTTTTACATATTTTACATAACTAGCATGTTTATGTGATAAGATGTTTATAAAATAAATGAATAAAAGATCCTTGATCTAGGTACCACTGGTCCATACAAATAGGTCCATTGTTTGAGCACCTTGATCTTGATCCAAGTTTTTATCACCTTGAGGTTTTGGATGTGGAACCTTCAATTGTGAAACAGATTTGTGTGGTGAAATACAGTAAATCAGCTGTTTCCAAAATAGTATATAAAGTCTGCAATGCTAACTAAGGATAACAGATAAGGATAAAGTTCCCCAATACTGCTGACCTGGCCAGCACCTGGCCGGCAGCACCATCCTGGGTGTAGGATGGTCTAGTGGTCTGGGTGTTTGACTCCCAGCCAAGCCCTGGAGTTGCTGCACTACCTGCAAACATCCTTGGACAAGATGTCTAGCCCCAATTGCTCCCAGTAGTTAGGTGCTCCTTGCATGGCTTACACCACCATCAGTGTATGAATGTGTGTGTGAATGTGAGGCAATAATGTACAGTGCTTTGAGTGGCTGGTAGGTTAGAAAAGCACTATACAAATGCAGTCCATTTCCATGTGCTTTTGTGTGTTTTTTAATTGGCATTGCTGTGTGTATTTTTTTTATTTATTAATTATTTATTTATGTATTTGTGTTGTTTTTTCATGCCTTTTATCCTAGGGTTTCAAACTCACACTTTGTTGTGCCAGCAGTGCACATCATATGTCTGTGTAAGCTGTAGAATTAGGTTTAGCGCCTTCTATCTGCCACAAAGAGCTAGTGATTTTGGTAATTTTGACCCTGAGGACATTACAAGGGTTAAATGAATATGGGAACTTCCCATATTCATAGTAATACAACCATGCTCATATCCACACCAGAGGGCTAGTAGAATGCTTGTTTGGTACAGTATATGGACGAACAGCTTCCAGTGTCTCAGTCAGAAAAACATTGCATTTTGAACAAAGATGGTGTATTGTGATTATTGCAACAGCCATGCTTCATAGTTTTTCAAACAGTATGGCTTCCCAGACCTCCATATGGAAGATGACAATGACCTGCATATTTCCCTGGTTTAGGCAGCCAATGACAGAAATGGATTTGCTTGCAGAGCTATGTCTGCTTTCTAGCACTTCTCATAAAAAATCTATCTTGAGTGATAAATTGGCATGGATTGGTAACAGACTTGTACTTCACAAAGGTACATTATTACATTAAGTTTGGTTCAAAAGAACATTAGCACAGACGCCACTACGTCTCTCTACTTCGCCTTTGTAGACAACCAAACGTGTCATGATCTTCTTTTAAATAATGTAATTTAAATTCATGGAGGCAAGCTTCTCTTTACTAGTCAACATTTTTCCCCTTGTCCTGCTTCCTGGGATAGAGATGCTGCTGGAGATGCCATTGCCTGAGCTTGGGTGCCCTGGCCCCTCCAAGATCTATGTCAAGGTCAGGTAATCTTTTTATAAAAAGGCATTCTAGTATTAGATTCGAAAAGAGTCCAAGAATGAATTTATGCAATTACATATATTATTATCAGAGGACAAGATATTAACATTATATTAACACATTTATTTTTATTTCGTTTTTAACATTTTAAATTTCAGTTTAGTTTTAATGTTTTGAGTGGGTTTGCTAGTTTAGTTTTAGTTTTTAGAAAATGTTTAGCTTAAGTTTAGTTAATTAGTTACAGTGTCTATGTTTAATTTGGGGTATTTGTCAGGGGCAAGATTGTGTAACAAAACCAGAACAATGTATTCATTTATGAAAGATGAACAACCATCCAGAAAAGACAACTCAGTCAGTATGTTTGTGTCATTTTCAGTAACCAGAAATATTCAACTGCAGTCCAGTTGGCCACTTTAATATGTAGTCCATAAATTACATAATAAAGATATTCTCTCTATAATTGTAGTTTATTTCCACACCTAGTTTTTGTTATTTCGTTAGTTTTTGTTAATGATTATAATCTTGCTCCTTAGTCTAGAACTCAATCCGAAGTTAAGCAATGTCTCAGAAAGCCATTTGTTAACTGGATCATTTAAATAATTTATTTAATCCTCATTTAGTTAAAACCCTAAATGGGAATCCAGAGCTTAGAGTATGTGAGACATCCGTGACATTTTTTCTAAATGGAGAATGATCTGAAAGATGTTTTGCAATTTTGAGATGAGCATTCAGATGCAGGATTCAACACTGAAGTAATTGTATAAAAGTGGAATAGTCACATCTTACTAAATTATATGAAATTGTTTTATTTAATGACAAACTGAGTATATCTTTTCAAACAAAATGAGGCACAATAGTGTAAGGCCTGATTTTTAGACTTCTGCGTTAACATTGGCTTCAGGAAATGAGTTCGGAGAGGAGAGCACATATAGAGACAGAGAAACAGGAGAAGCTAAATCATGTGCCACTAACAATCAATCATCCATAGGCTAATTGTACTTACAAATATTTTTATGAGAAGTTGTTTTCTCTTAAGTTCTGTAATATGACTAAAATAAATGTACACAAATACTGATGTGCCTTTTAATATTATGTGTAAGTAATGTATGTGTAAGTAATGTATGTGTAAATAAGTATGATTCAAACATAAATGGGTAAAAAGCATTCAGGTTTCCCTGACATTGTATTCTGCTTCAGCAGTTTCCATAATAATACAATGTTAACAATGACGTCCGTTATCACATTTAGTTTTATTCAGTGTGTTTTCTATAAGAGGGGTAAAAATAAGATGGAGATTAATAGAAAATAGGACTCAATGGGAGATGGTGCTGTTTGATGCTATAGTTTGCATAATAGCATAATAATTGCATATAGCATGCATAAAGGAATTTTGTTCAGACAAATCTGCAAAACAATTTGTTCCAATAATGCTTCTGAGGCATGTGATATGACAATGAACAAAACATGGACAGTGCATGCATGGATATTTATTTATATATTAATTTGTGAGGGGGCAGAGTTAATCACAAACACCTTGCTGCCACAACAATGCTTTTGTTCATGTATTATCCATTTTACTTCAACTTTATTCAACAGATTGAAGGGCAAAGTCATACAGTATAACTGTCTTGATATAGCCAGTCCTTCAAGTTTGATGGTAAAGTGTAACCAATATGAGGTTAAATGTTCATGCAGCTAAGGCTTGGATTGAAAAGGAATAATTGTGTGAATATATTTGCTAAACAAAAGCAAGTAGTAAAATTAGCCTATAGCTGCTGGCTGGGAGTGCTACAACTTAAGGGAGGAAAATAATAATAATCTAATGCAAATACCTTGTTTACCAAACACAAAATGCAGGAGTGATATTGTCTGCCTGTGTGGTAGGCAGTGGTGTGTGATTCATTCTGTCCACTGGGAGGTAGGGAGATCGAATCGAGGGTATCCGCACCACTGACATTAGGACTACAAGAAGTCATAGCACAATTATGGCTTTTTGAAAATATCTTGAGATCTTATTATTGGATATTTCTATAAGTCAATGTCTTAATATGGGTTCAAATGGCATTGCTGCATATCATGGTAATTACAGGTTCCACCGAACATAATTTGCCTAAAATTGTGACATTTTCCAACGCGCATCTGCTATGGGTATCTATTAGCATAATGGATGTCAGATTTTGTATTTTCTGCTCTGCGCCGCCAGTGGGTCGTTTGCCTCGTTACCACCACACGCGGTGCACTTGCTCTGTTCCTGTGTGAACCGTGTACTGGAGTCACGTGTCCCACCACCCTGTGTCTTTGCCAGCAGAAGAGACACAAATCAAACTCCTCCTGCAGCCAGTGGAGAGAGAGACACAGAGAGAAACAGAGATCCGCCTTGCGATGCACGCAACACCGAATGTCTGATATGTTGGTGTTAAGTCCAATGGGTTTATCGACGGAGAAGCCTCCAAACCGGACCGGACATGCGATCCGCGGTGTTTAACGGACCCCGCTGTGATCCGAATAGTTTGCCTCAGTGCAGCGGGGATCGTATGGGACAAGGGGCGCGGAGCTCCTAACCGTTGGGACTGAAGTGAACTGGATTGTTGTCAGTATTAAAAATGCGGAATAACTTAGGCTCCAGTTGAGCCTGAATATTTCGGACCACAGTGCGGGTCAACAGAGGACGCTAATTTTGAACCATGAGGGTCGTCTCTGCGAACTTACTCGCTCTGCTCTTTCTGTGCACTTGCGCAAGTGTGTTCTACGTCTGGAACGAACTGGACAGCCGCATAGAGAGGTACAAACGTCGTCTCCGTTTACCAGGGGTTTTTAGCTCCGGTTCATTGCCTGTAGACCTTTCCACCAAAACTTTCCGGGCTTTGCTCGCCGTTCCGGGCGCACAAAGACCTCGCTTGGGGGCCCGAGTTGAGGTTCACAACCTCACGAGTGAACGGGATCAAACAGTCTCTTTAGGAAGTAAAGATTATCATTTGAATGGGGATAACAAGGGGTCAGCGCAATGGGGGAGACATGCCGATTTGGGCGCCCCCGTGGAAGATGGGATCTTTTGGAGTGAATGGCTGGAGGACCATATGGCTGTCGGTTTCTCGGAGAAACATGCCCAGGCGTGGCGAGAGCGCGCCCGGGGCCACCGGATTGTAAAACTGGAAGCTGGATGCGGTAGAATCTCCAATCAGCTCGCCACTTTCGCGGACGGGACCAAAGCATGCGTGCGTTACGGCATAAACGCCGATCAAGTGCAAGGAGAAACTTTGACGTACTACCTTGCTTCTTTGCTGGGCATTGCGAACCTTCCGCCCCTCGCGCTGGCTCAGCTGAACGTCGCCAGCGAACAGTGGGCTTCTGTGAAGAGGAGAATTGAAGGGGTACAGTGGAGCGACCGGGCCGTGGTGTCTCTCACCGAGTGGGTGTCCAATTTGTCGGGAGTTGTTACTCCTGCGGCACTCAGACAGGAAGGAAGCGGGCTCCATCCATTGCGCAAAGATCTGCGCAACGGAACCGCGGATGAACTGCGGGAGTTGATGCAGTGGACGGATCTGATCCTGTTGGACTACCTGACCGCCAACTTCGACCGGCTTGTGAGTAACCTGTTCAGCTTGCAATGGGATCCGCGTGTTATGGA
The DNA here is from genome assembly GCA_027564795.1 of Aphredoderus sayanus. Taxonomy (NCBI): domain Eukaryota; kingdom Metazoa; phylum Chordata; class Actinopteri; order Percopsiformes; family Aphredoderidae; genus Aphredoderus; species Aphredoderus sayanus. The sequence continues at coordinate 6,930 of JAODUG010034435.1, forward strand.
AAGGGACACTAACAACCTGCTGCAAACGCCCCATGGCGACTTAATATTTATCGACAACGAGGCCGGGCTCGTCCACGGGTATCGGGTGCTGACCATGTGGGAGAAATACCACAGCACGGTGCTAGAATCACTGTGCGTGTTCAGGAAAAGCACCGCGCAACGCGTGGTGGACCTTCACAGGCGCAGGGACGCGCGGACAAGGTTGTTGCAGGTGTATAGAGACAACGAGCCCCTGTCACAGGAATTGGGATTTCTCTCAGACGAACATGCGGGCGTCCTACAGGACAGGATAGACAGAATATACAAACACATAGTGCAGTGCAAAGGGAAATACGGCCAGCATTCTGTTATTCCATTTGTAGTATATTAACACGGGTGATAGGCTCATTTATTTGAGTTATGAACACTGCAAATTCGAATATGCACACTTGTGGTACATTGATGTGCAGTGCACACATCGTTCTTGAATATCCAGATGATCTACCTCTTGTGAACAAAGTACAGCAGTGTACAATGTTTTGCCTATACTTTCTACAGTACATTTGGACATGTGGTTATGCTCTCAGCAGAGCCTATCCATAGGCTATTTCGTTATTTTAATCCTGCACAGTGCATTTCTTATATTGTGATTAGGTCACTTGACTGACACTTAAGTTGATAGGCTATAGAAATGTAATGATTTAATGATTGGTGATGTTGGGTTACATACTGTAACACAGTGTCCGTGCATTGGCTTCATGCCCTCTGTTCAGATCCCCTAAATGATAAACTTCTACGCCTTAACATATGTTAATTCTTGAATACTGTATTGCTTTTAATATGTGGCACATACTGTACATGTATCTATCACATTTTATAGACAATGTTTTTTGCACAATCAATTGTCATAGCAAGCACCTGCTTTCATGTAATTGCGTTTTGATTGTAGCTATATTTAGCCTTAAATACCTAATTGTATCATATTTGTTGTATACTGTATGTTGTAAGTACAATGTAAATAGTTATGTCTTTCAAACTGCTTTGGCAATTTGAAGCTCCACTAATTTAATGTTAATTGTAACATTCCAAAACCTTGTGTACCTTTTGATAAATATATTGCAATTTAACTGTTGTTAGACCACATGACTCTTTTTTTCGCTCTTGCTGGTATAAGTCAAATATTTTGCTGCCTTGCTCACGTTGTTTTTTCAAAGGTTCTGTCTATGTTAATTACAGGGTCTCTATTGTACTGTAGAAATACTTTGCCCTGCTACCAAGTTACCTAGGAGTTGCTTTGTCAGTCAGACAGAGGGTCTACACTGTAGAAAAAAAAATTAAATCGTTTTTAACAATTTAAACTTCATTCAAATGTTTTTCTTAACTCATTTATTTTCATCTGAAATTAATTAGAATATGTATCTAGATGAACATAACGGTAGGCAACAACATGCCCTAAACCTTAACCAAGTTAAAGTGAGAAAATAAAACCTGGGACTGTATAGCTTTCTTATCTCAATATGCAGTACATTTGTGATCTACACCCAAATTCTGACACTGTATTTAGCTATTTAGCTTATCACAAGCTTTATTTAGTACCATTGTATCATGCACTACATATTGTATGATGCTTGTATAAACACTTTGACCAGTGACATAATATGTGTTTAGAAATATTTTTACAGTGGACATTGAGAAACAAACAGCATATTTGCTTAATTTGCCTAATGTATTCATTAGTGTGTGCACTAATATTGTGGCAAGGGAACTACAGCCAGGGTTTAACTCTTAGTTCAATATATACTTTTTAGAGTCTTTAAAGAAACACATTTCCACCAATCACCCAATAAAGCATTAATGAAATGTGCCAATATTTGAAAAGTCAAAATAATTCCCAGAGACTGCGAGTTAGAAATTCATCCTCAAAACAAAATATTGAAGTTTATCCAGTTTTACTGCTAATGTATGGAACATAAGAGCAGTGTAGAAGCTAACATAAGATTAGTGTATAAGGTATAGCACATTGCTGCTCTTGCCTCATACAGGCTGTCAAGCCATACTTACTGTACTCATTTCAAACTCTGAGGCCCGGTACCGTTTCTGTCTGCAATACCTAATATGATGGTGCACATCAGAGCGAATGGCAACAATAAAACCATTGAAGGTATAATTATTCCCAGTTTCATTTACACCCTTTGTTGACAGCTAGCTGCAGGGCTATTTACTAGCTTACGGTTTGTACAGTTCAAGAAAGGTAGGTGAGGGTCAGTGGTCGCAATGTAGGAGCCTCTCTTTTCTAAGAAGCCTGAAAATGATAAGGCAGGCTTAGAGTATACTGTATGTATCACCGCATCGATCTGTTTCTTTCTGTTGGGTAGTGCTTAGCTGGACAGGAGTGGCTGGGCTTTGCCCAGGTGCAGCTTCATGCTTTTCCCTGCTGCAGTCATGTAGGCAATAGGGGATTCATACAGCACACTATATGCATTGTGTAGTTGAGAGCAGTCACGTTAACATGCTAGATGATGCTGAGTGTATACTGCTGGAGTTGTGGGGACCAGTGTGCTTGTTAAGGCACAACTGCCAATGAAAGAGATTTACGACTGGTAGCAGACGCAGAGGGATTAAAAACAATGTTTAAGCCGAGGGCCTGCATGTCTAAACAGACTCTGGCCTCCCCCCCCATCCCCACTTTCCTATTTCCCTTGCCCAAAACCCATCCCCCTTCCACCCAACCACGCCCCCATCCTGCTGTGCATCTGTCTTCATTTGTTAGCTAAAAGGAAAGTTAAAAGTTTAATTTCCTTAATTAGTCACGTTGAGTTTTCCTTTGCACTCAAAAGCCCTCTTATGTTTTTTGTTGTTTGTGTGTATTTCTATATGAGCGACCCTGTCCGCTGTAATTGCACCAGCCAAAGACATCAAAGCTGCCTCTAAACTGTTCCCATGTGCTTCTCTCCTGTAGCCCTGCTGTCTGGCTTGTGTCTGCTCGGCACCAAGATTTAACCCTCTCCACAATCCTCCTACCCGCTATAGCCTGGAGACTTGTCAGTGAAATGTCCCTGTTCTTCTTTGGCACCTGCTAACACCATTCCAGCAAAGCAGTATGCTTTTCAGCCTTTCATACAAATGGAACTGTAAAAGGATGCACAGTGACATTTGTAGCCTGTAGGCTCACACTATCCTATGCCAGAGGGCTAGAGCAGGCCTCAGCACAGGCCCCAGGTAAACAAAATGAATGTCTCCTTCTCAGACACATAGCACACATTCCAGAAGAGCGGTGGTTGATCTCTGAGGATGCAGACGTTCCTATGCACACGCAATCACATGCTCAGTGAAAAGGAGACACAGCTGTGTATGTACAGTACTGTAAGTTCAGCTGCCAGTAACGGCTTTGCTTTTTGAGACTCTGTATTTTTCTAGGACACCATGATCTTGTTTCGGCTGATAATTTCTACACTACATTCAAATACTCTATACACACAAACTTACTTATACTTACTATCACTTTAAAGTTTATTAAAATGTACAAACTATTACAAATATCATAAAAAATGAATAAACACATATTCTACAGACTACTCTGATAAAAAATAATTCCAAACTAGCATAAAAGAATGTAAGCAACAACAATACACATATTCAACATAATACTAACTATATATCTGGAATGGAGCAGGCTTCCGCAAGCACAGTTGTAGTTGTTGTAGTAACTGTGGTGTAAAATACATTTAAAAAATAAATAAAGCACAGAACTTCACCTCGCTAGTATAAAAGAGATACTGAGATACTGCTTGAACAAAATGTATCAACTGGATCTCAAGCCAGATCCCCTGGGGGACTAGCCGTCTAGAGTGTTTCTGTTCCCAGCGGGACCTGCCATGTGCTTGTGGACGGACATAGTTGGCATTCTTTACGGCTGTGGAGGGGACTTCCTCTGCATGACTGAGTGATTCCACTATGACACACAAAGCATCCTGGGAGGGGACAGTCACTTAGTCACAGCCCAGTGGGCACACGCCATGAAGGGCGTATGGGGGGTGTGACATGACCAGGCATCAGGGCACTTGTAGAGTATATAATAGTTAATTTCGACATTTGAGGAAGACCTTGTTCTGCTTGGGTAAAGGGAGCTATCTGTTCATATTAATTAACAATGAATAATAATGATTGGCTTGACTGTGGGATCTCCTTTGTTTAACATTCAAGGTAGACTCCTCAGTAGCATCATACTACCCCCAGAAGCCCAAATTAATTTTACTGCTCACTGTGTTGACTGTAGGCAAAAGGATAGAGATGGGTGTGACTATTTAGTATTCCTTTATGGATTTATAGATCTGAATGTATCCTTACTGTACTTTTCTCACAAGAAATGGGCTTTTTAGAATGGGAATGTCTTTTTATGCTTATGCAGCATGCTATGGATACAGATAGTTTCATATGCTGAAGTATTTTTGACCGATGTTGGAGGGATTTAAATGTAAAACGTATTTGTGTGATTATGATGGGTGAGTGTGAAACATGAAAATAAAGTGACATACGTTGACTGAGTTTTTGGAGAAACAAATGCATGAAGGATCTGTCATGAAGACACAAGCAGGACAATACAGTGTAAACAAGAGAGACAGATGGTGATGCCATGAGTCTGTGAGTGTGATAAACAAAAAATGTCCAAAAGACCTTTTCCTTTTCTGAACAAGAGATTTACTTAAACTTTAATGGCCGGTGCGCCGAGGCCAAGACAGTTGCATTCTGGCGGGTGAAATTGGTTTTGCAGGTCTGTGTCAGAGTAAATCATTCACGGTGGAAAAAGCTGTTGTCCAAGTGCAACGGTGCTTTCAGAATATCAAGATTACATCCTGCCTGTCCTATTCAGGCACAAATGTCTGCTGAGCTGTTGCATCATTTAAGAGGCAGGCAGTGTCGTCTTGGATGTAGATTTTTAAGAAAACTTGACCTGAATATAACATACACTGTTTCTGTCTTAACACTGTTGTTCTACCCAAATTTGTTTTACATTATTTTATAAAATGTTTGATGCCAGTTAACAGGCAAATACATTGTGAACGTTTTATGATAGTCATTTTATCTTAATATATGAATTCTTAGCATTGCAATTGGCCTTCCAAATGTCCAATGAAACCAACTGTATTTGCCTGTACAGTTATATCAACTTCTTTATGTTTTGGATCTAGTGAAAAAACACCAATTACATTATTTCTTCTATGAAATGTTTTGAAAGACACCCTGAGGCCAGAAAATCCTTGGCATTTAAATCCATCAATCTGTGAACATTTGATTATAATCTACTTTGTTGATTTACCACCGGTTGTAGGCCTGTATCAGAAGAGTAGATATGTTGACATGCTAATAAGCATATTAATGAACCCAGTATATTCTGTTTGGCTTTACGAAAGCTTGTTATAAATGTAGAAATTGCACAAATTAGATACATTGCATGATCACACAGCACACTTGCATATATAAGCTTGTTTCAAACTTTTTGTTGTGAAAACAAGAACTTATGTTATGTTACAATCAGTGTGTAACAGTATACTGTAGGTTACGTGTAGGTTCAGAGATTTCAATAATTAAAAGTGGTACTGTATATGGAAGTTAATCTTTAAAAAATATCATGTTATGATACGAAAATACCTTTTATAAATGCTAGCCCTACTGTATGCGCAGTAATAAAAATATCACCATGTTCAAAGTTAGTTGACAACATATGGTGATAAGATGCACCTTCAACTGAAAGGCATCGGTCCTGAGAGCAACAGCAAGAGCTAAAATCATCCATTAACAGCATAAATTGTACAGGTAGCATACAATCAATAAAGTTCTTTCATAAAACTCAGTGTTCATGTTTATCGTAAAGATTACTTTTCACCTGCTGAGGAAAATGCTGTAGTACAGTTCATTACCTCCAAACTTGGTATGCAAATAAGGTACTTGAAAACCTTTGTGTTTTTTGAGCTATTAACTAAAAAATATGACTGAACTGTAATGAGACACATCAGTGCTGGTGTAAATATTGATAAAAATCGTAAGTATATGGGTTGAAAAAGGCTCTACTCGCACTATCAGTTTAAAATCACCCACGGTCCTTGCTGGCTTCTGAGCTTACATCATCAAATTATAATGATGTTAATGGGGCTCAGCCCCTCTCCTCCCCTCACTCAGCTTCTTGACTACGGTACATTTGAGCATTTTTCACAATGCAGTGGGTGGAGTCAAGCTCAAAGCTGGGGTGAAGTTACACTTTAATGCATGTTTGTTGAGAAATTACTACGCATTTGGTTTGTATTGGTATTACATTGTGTAGCTGGCAATGTAAGTGAAATGAAAATTAGTAGTAGGCTATTTCTCAGGAATTTGCCACCAGGGAGTAGGCAATGCATTTTGGTGGCATTGTCTACTTGTGGTGATGGTGGTGGTTCTGCTGAGTGTGATTGATTGAATATAATAATATTGAATAATATTATTATTTTTTGTTGTGTGGGAGGCTGAAAATAGCAGCCACACAGTGGAGAATGCTGCAGATCTACTCTTAAATGTATAGTCAGCGATTTTAAGATAATACAATATGTTCTCATAGTCTAGTAGCTGTCCGTTCTACGTGAATGCTGAAAAAATAAAAGAAAGTAGTAATGTTACAACATAGCCCTGGCTCTGAAAATGGGAACACAAAGTGGTGCAGACTGCAGCATACAACAGTAGCCTTGGCAGTGTGTGAGGCAGAGCTTCTGAGGGTGAACCCTATGGCATTGAAGGGAGCTGTGTTTTTGTTTTGATCGAGTTCAAATATCAACAAGCATTCTCCAGAATGACTGACTATACCTTTAAACAGTTAACATGGCTATAACAGATAATAATAACTAGCTAACAGATGTCAAAACAGAATATAAATGTACCAGCTCATCTCACCATAATATCTTCCAGACTGAATAATGTAGACCCTTCTGCTTGGCTGAGAGCAAGTCATTGGTAACAACATTCTCTTTGTTACCAGTGCCAGCTTTCAGCTCTAATCAAGGCTCTGGCAGGGAAAGCCTAGATGCCATTTTCACATAGATTTGTCACACCTTGATTGCCCTTTCAGTACCTGTCTTTTGCTTGTCTCCACCCTAACCAGGTGTTCCCACTTTCCTGTGTATACAACCCAGTGTTTTATGTTACTATGTGCCAGTTTGCCCTGTCTGTTTACAGAACGTGTCAACAGTATTCCTTGTTACCTACTTTTGCCTGTTTGAGTTTACCCTTGACCCAATAAGATTGTCTGTCATTTTATATATCCATATACGTATAAATGATATATATATATATATCATTTTTCATTATTTTCCTTGCTGCAAGGTTATCCTATTTTACAAGCATTTTACAATATCCTGGTGTAACCAGACCCAACATTTATTTTGTGAATAAGGTCTGGACGTGGTCCATTAAGTGTTTACATTCATTGCCTCCTACTGGGTGTAGACCTCTGGTTAATTTTAACCAATTGGTGTTGCTACAACAGTTTGTATCGCATCATCTAGCTCTACCACAATTCACAATTTCTAAAAATGTTTGACTTCAATATCATCACACTTAGCCATCCTGATTGGTCTGCCATCCAGGGTGCCTGTGCAAATGCTTAAGTGAGGAGGGTTTCCAGACTATAATCGAAGCGAAAACTGAGCTGAGAGCAAAGGTGAAGCCAGGCAAATTTTACAGGTTACCTTTGCAGAAATGCCTAAATCCTATTTCTACACTTCAGCATTATTTTTATTTTGTCATCTTGCAGCTAAGCAAAGACTACACTGAGACTGCAATCATTAATTCATTTTCTAGACTTCACCAGGGTTCATGCAAGGTCACTTCACGCACCTCAAACTGCAGTTTGCATAAGCTACTGTCTGACCTCAGGTGCCTGGCTCTACACCATGACTGTGCTAGCCTCTGCCCAGGACATTGATGTGCGCTGGCTGACATGCTGGCTGTCCAGTTGAGTTTACATATTCCTTTGAGTCATTCTTTTTGATGCTTCACTGCCGCTACAAGACCTGTTTAAACCACATAGTGGTTCACTCATTTGCATGAAGCCTCATCTGTATGTTAATGTGAATTAGTATGCTTATGTAAATTACTGTTATTTTGGTCTTTTGTTGCAAAGAATAACAAACTGCATTCACAGCAAGTTAATCTATCATTTGGTTGTTGAATGAGTCTTATTCATGACCACCTGCACCTGGCTATGACCTTAATTAAGACATCTCTATGCAAATTCTGTGTAGGATGGCTATTATTTGCATCAAACTCCAGTGATGGTTTCAGATTAGCTGTTTAGGACATATGACTTCACTTCCCTAACAAGGACAAGAGTCTGACCTTTATTAATCCAGAAAAAATCTATGATGGAAAAATAGAACAATCACAGCATTTCATGTCTGATAAACCTCGAGTAAATTGGTGCAAAATTGCCATTCATAAAACCTCAGCTTTGTACAGACTTCAAAGTATCAAAACACTGTGGAATTTGAGCTTTTGTCTTGTTTCTGTGTGCAGTGACATTGTTAGAAGCGTGTAGGCCTTCCACTGCTTGTAGTGCTGAGAGAATCGATATACGCAAGGTCAAGAAAGACACATGACACCTGATGACGAAATTCCTCCTCACTGCTGAACCAGCACATTTCCTATCTTACAGCTGACCGCCAGTGCTCGGTATGGAAGGGATGGAGGTTAGCCTTTGTGGAGAGCTACGTGGTGTTATAGTAGTCACTTTGAATGATAGCATCCATTGGCTGCGACGGGGCTATGTAATTTGGTCATTTCTATGTAAATTGTGCATTGTGCTGCCGTACTAGGCTGTTGTACCTTACAAATGCTCTGGTTCGCCTTGTTCCGTAATGGCATAATGTTACACTAAAATGATCATAGCTCACAACACATAGATGTCAAGTCTCTCAGTCAACAGATAGGTATGCTAGGTTAGGCATGTAATGGCAGGGTAGTCAAATGAACGCAGAGATACATGCAGTTATTTTGGGCTGTGCATAGTCTGTGCCAGGTACAAGCTCGTTGCAGACCAGCTTTATGGGGCTTTATGCCTTTTGAGGACAGGATTGGGCGTGTTGGAAGAGAGAAGGCTGCCAGGTATTAGGATACAAAATATCAAGTCAATATGCCTCACCATGTTTTTGAACTGGAGAGAGAGCAGTATACAGTACATCTGTCTTCTTACTGCCCCACACAAATGTTACAGTCCAAATGAGTCATTGTACACACTCTTTTCATTGAAATCATGAGATATTTTACCACAAGAAAATATAAAATATAAATGTCATATAGCTAGAGGGTATTTGCTTTTATGTTGACATGCTGCCTACTACACATTAATAGTTTCTTTTGAACACACACTGTCCATGTCTTTGCTGTTACCTGTAATTGTAATAAACTGATACACTAATAATCTCAGAATACTAATACATTTTAGTATGGGGGTGGTGTTTCTAATAAGGAAATTATACAGTACATCAACATAACATTGCAGGAAAGGAGAGAATACCAGCATTATTTAAGAACAACATGTTTAGCTAGTCAACAACTCATTGGGTGTTCTTATGGAGACAAATCTTCTTCAAGTTCTTAAGAATTACAAATCTTCTTCTTTTAGCACCTGTAACCTGACTCAAGCAGATCTGAGACATCCTGTCAGCCAACGCCAGGAGCCACAGCAATTATATGGCCCGAGACAAATGCAGGGTGCGGCCCAACACTCCAGGACACCCTTGCATTACCTAAACCAAAAAGGAAACAATCTAGGGTGTTGTAGTGGTGCGCTTCCTCGCACAATGAATAAAATGCACACAGCAAATCGCCCTGCTTTCAGTAGACACTTGACGTACCACAGAGGCTTTGCTGGAAAAGTCTGAAGTGGCGAATGTTAGAGTCTGTATCCATTTAATAAAATACAACACTTGACACTATCCCTACAACACTATGGTGAAATACGTTCTTACAAAAAAGAAAATCGCAACATTAATTCAATATACTGTTCTTGCTGTCCTCAAATAAACAAAAACAAACATATAATCCTGTAATAGTCCTGTGATGTCTTGAATTATTATATAGAAAAGATATAACCATAGTGTATTTAGAAATACAGTACAATACAATCATTTACTTACATAACTTTACTACACTTTACTTCACGTTCAGTTGTATACATGCAATTGTATAGGACTCTTAACACTTACCATTTCTGTTGCAGTGTATTATATTTTTATAGATTTTTCTTTCATAAGACTGACCTTCATATCAGTTATTAGTTCTCAAAAGCTCTTCTCTCATTCTTTTAAGGTCTATTTGGCTTGGGCAAATATTGTCGTTGTAAAATCCTTTGTGTATTGATTGATTGGGCTGGAGGGGGTAGCTAATCATTCTGGCTGGCTACAGAGACATCTTCCACAAAAATCAATGCCACTGAAAGTGAATCTCAATCTTTTAAAGGTTTTAACCGACGTTTTGTGTTAGACATCTCACGATTACAATGGGAATACATCTACTTATTTTGTCTCCTTAGATTTCTGTTCATCGTTCAAACCACCTAATTTTTTATTTTATCATTTGTCCTTTAAAGGGGGAATGAGGGAGTTTATTGGACACTTGGGGCTAGTAATATATCATTGATATTTGGCCTAGCCGTCGATTGTATTAATGGCAAAATGTAGAGGAAAGACACACTGAGGCGGAAATCAGACACACCACAAGGACAAATGCAACAATACATGAGATTTAATCATTTCTCAATGATTTATGTCTCCTTCTGACCTGAATGTCACAGTGTATGCAGTAACAAGGACATGCGCTCACAGACACACACATAGAAACACATACATAACAATCTAATTTAATAGACATAAAGAGAGACGGACACACTTGATGAAAAGGGTAAAAAACAACATTTCCTCCTACTAAGTAGTGCACTGTAATATTCCTGCCAGGGTTGGAGGGGAGGATGGCTAGGGTGGGGGTTGGCTTAAGGAATGTGTGCTTCCTGTGCATAAATGAAGGAGCCAGGACAGGCCATGACCTAATCCATGTTCTGTTTTGGTAACCCTTGTCCCTTTAAAAAAAAAAAAGTCCTTGTCCAAACTTATGTTGCCGCTAGCAACATTAGCAGCAGCCCATTTTTGTATCCGCATCATGTTTTTATGAATATTTATTTTATTTGGTTATTTACACACATAGCAACATAAATACATACAGTGGACATGCAGTATATGCAAGTGTACACATAATTAAAATGTATAAACTGGTTTTGCAACAGCAAATGCTTCTACAGTGTTTTACTTTTATGTAAGAGCAACCCTCTTATGGTACTCCATATTAGATAACAT
>JAODUG010034463.1:0-18275 GCA_027564795.1 Aphredoderus sayanus
AAATACACACAGCAATGCCAATTGAAAAACACACAAATCATACACAATCAGATGGCGCCGCCGTGTGGCCACATACAGGTTTTCTGAGTACATTATGAGGGTTAAGGTGGATGCAATCACAATCACAGTGCCAACACTAACATCAGATCTTGGAGAAAACACAATTAAAATTGCATAATGTCACTCAATGGAAACAGACTTTTTGAAGTTGTGGTTTGTCGAAAAATAGCACTCTATTTTGTGCAGAACTGCAATGGATACCCACTTAGTGATTACACATTCTTGTATCACCAGCAACATCAACATTTTTTAAATGACAGTACAAAGTTAATAACCTTTTTTTTTTTTTTGGGTGACCTATGGCTTTAATATCATTTAAAGGTATATTGCAGTTTTATCATGTATCTGTCAGGAATATTTCATCGCATTAGAATGAAATATCAGATTCACTAAATGTCAGTATGAATGCACTGATCTAGAATATAAGATGTTAATGTACGTTATCTCTCATATTATGTCTATAACGATCATGTAAAGCGATGGATCAATCACATGCCACTGAGCATAAAGTTCACTGCACAGGCTATATAGACTGTAGTTGGAATCCTTTGCTGTCCCACAACCTCAACAACTGCATTTAAAATTGAATATGTACATAGTAACTTGTAATAATAGTAACTGAACTATTATCATCATAAGTACAGGATAGTGTGCTATTATAAGTATTATTTAGTTTTTTTGTAGCCATCTCTAATATGAAAACACAATTATAAAACGTATTGCAGCATATGTGTTATAGCATTTCACTGAATGACATAATGTTTTGTGTTGGATGTTGGATGAAGTTGAGTAGCACAAACAAATGCTATATAATGCTTTTTGTAGGGATTTAATGAAGGTATTATTGGTGATGGCTGTGAAAAAGTTCAAGTTCCTACAAGTTCACAAATCGGCTGCACCATGTTTGTGTGAGAAATATGGTGTAGAAGTGATTTGTGTACTTGTAACATTTGGTGCAGAATTAAGGACTGCGGAACTTGCGATTTGTGATTGGAAAAACTGCTTTTGAGATTCGGCAGATTCAAGCAGTTTTACATTTGTGATTGTGCTAGAACAGTATCCAAGAAAAAAACAGTATATCACTTCAAACGTTTTATACGGTTGTGTGAATGGGTTTTGTACATAGTATATAGTGCACCATAGTAACAACAGTAACCATGGCAAAAATGTGAGAGTATCAGTTTCTTAATGTGTGTGTAATGAGTCCTCCTAAAGAATGTATCTACAGTATCTGACTCAGATTTATTGATACACAAGGGTGACTACCACTGTCAAATGTTCTCAGATGTTTGGCAGCAATTATACCTACATAGGATTTGCATATGTCATCTGTTTAGTGATGTGTTCTGTTTTAACCCTTGTGATGTCCTCTGGGTCATAATGACCTAAATCACTAGCTCTTTGTGGCAGATAGAAGGCGGTAAAGCTAATTCTACAGCTTACACACACATATGATGTGCACTGCTGGCACAACAAGGTGTGTGTTTGAAACCCGAGGACAACAGGAGGGTTAAAAGGCATTACAAAAAAACACAAATACATAAATAAATAATTAATAAATAAATAAATAAATAAATAAATACACAAAGCAATACCAATTAAAAAACACAAAATCATACACAATCAGATGGCTCTGCCGGGTGGCCAAATGCAATATTTTTACGAGGGTTAACACTCGTGATGTCTTTAATTTGATCAAATTATGCCACCAGAGGGAGCCATCTGATTGCGTATTATTTTGTGTGTTTTCTAATTGTCATTGCTGTGTTTATTTATTTATAAATTATTTCTTTCTTTATTTGTTTGTTTTTTCCATACCTTTTAACCCTTCTGTTGTCCTCGGGTTTCAAATTCACACCTTGTTGTGCCCGCAGTGCATATCATATGTCTGTGTAAGATGGGTTTGGGTGTTGCTCATTTACATGTGCTGCCATCTTATTGTAAAACAAGGAATACAAAATAGTAAATAATGCAGCTTTATCTAATGTTGCAGAATTAAGAATGTATTACCACAATGTATGTGTTACTAATTTGTACTGCTTTACATTACATTTATATTTGTATTGTTATATGTTTTATTCAACTATTTTACCATAAAAGCAACAACTTCACTTGTATCATAATGTATTGGCTATATACTGTATATGTCTTTTTAAATAGTGTCTCAAGCCCTATAGTATAATTTGTATGCTTACAGTATCTTAAATGGCACATGGGTGGAAAAAAAACCTACAAAGAGCATTGTCCAAAGCTGCCCTGAAATCCAGTGATCATACATCACATTGCAAAGCTATTTATAAGCCTGTCAGTACACTAGCCAACCTGACCTGACTTTTATTACTACTTTTATTTGGGGCTGTTTTTGCTGTACTACTCTCTACACAAAATAAGTTTAATGTTTCAAATGTACTGTAGGAAATACTAGAAACATCCTTGCTCTAAAGCTGCAGTGTCCTCCAGGACAAGGAAATGTGCAGCTAAGGTGATTCGTGCTACTGTTGTGATACTTGGTGATGACTGAGATGGGGCCTGACCTATGTATGTCAATGGCACTGTAAATGATGGATATTTGTTTAAACCCACTGGTAGGACACAGCGAGCCACCTTACAAAGGGTCAGTACTCATCTGTTATCCAGTTGCTAACAATCGTCACATGTGACTATGACCAAATACTTTGGCTTTTACTTTACCTTACCTTTACCTCATCTTTCAGAAAAGAGAGAAAGAGAAGATAATTCACTTACATTTATTTATTTCCACCAACAACAAAAAACATTTGAGTTTAATAATGTAGCCTAAATTCAGCCATTGGCAAACTTTGGTACGTTCTATTATTTATCCACTGTGGGCTCTTAAATGGTGATAAGTCACAGGTCAAATGCATAGCTTTATGAGCACATGGTCACTAAATAGCTGTTGACTTCTCAATGTCATACAAGGGCTGAATATCCACTAGCTTTAAAGTCCTCCGGTGGATGGTGTCTCATATAACACATTACATAGCTTGTCATGTTAGCTATAGGGAAGCTATGGCTATCTAGGCCCTTTATCTTTTGATATGCTTCCCTTCATAGTGACAACAATGGAGGGCAGGACCACCTCTCCCCACCACCACTAACTCTTTTATTTAGATGCTGCTTCCAGACCTCCATTACCCCACCTCTCTATCCAGCCCTTATTTTTTATTAGTGCCATAATGGCACAAATACATTATCGGAGCTAATCAGAGTCAAATGAAGAAGAGTAGTGGAGTGAGACTACAGGAATTGCTTCTTTCTTTCCTTTTACTTGGCGCAGCCATTCTGACAAACCACTGTAAAGCTTTTTTCAGCCCTTCCCCCGCCAACCTTATTTTACCTCTCTCCTCCCGCGCCTTTCATTTTCCTTGCTGCATTCGTTCATTTTTCTCTCCCGCTCTCTCTCTATTCTTATTTTTATTTCGGGTGTTTGTCCTCTCGTCGACTTTCCTTCCCCCCTCTCTGTTCGTTCTGTGCTCCCTCTCTCTGCCTCTCACTGTCTCTCTCTCTCTCTCTCTTAATCTCTTTTTCCTGCTCTCCTCAGAGGTTGGCTATTTGATATTCTACTTGTGTGGCAGGGCGGCGAGGATGGATTAGGGCACGGACAGGCCCCACAAACCACACTGATCTACAGGACAGCTTTTCAATCACTCCGCACACCACCACAGAACCCCCACTCCTCCCTCACCCCTATATAAATGCGACAACGCGACGCACTGCCGATGCTGTGCGTGCGATGCCCTGAACACAGAGGTTCACATTTCATTGTCCCATCCATTTTGCACCAGAGGTGTGGCCAGCTAGTGTCGGGGTTCTCTCTGGCATTCTAAGCCAGAGAACAATATTTACTCTGCACCCATGGAACCTCACAACAGTTGGTTTGCATGGATGGCTTGCATGTGTACCCCCTTTGACTGGGTTTCTTTGTTGCTATAATTGTCTATATACCTTATTCTCAGATCCCTGGGACCTTTCCTATTTAGACAAAAATTGTAGATCCCTCATGTGGGTAAAACAGAATTACTATGGTTCTCCGGCCTCCCCACCCCCCACCGGATCAATAGGGTGATCTTCCAAGACGGACATTAGGGGCATTATAAAAAGGTAACAAATGACAGTGTTTAGTCCATTGCACTCTGCTGGGTACTAGCATAATATTGATCCACTGTGCATCATCAACCTGTTTTCTCTCAAAAGTGACACTTGCACAGTAATCACCTTCAATGGGAGCAATAATAAGATGATGGTGTGAGTTTGTAGCAGTTGATCAGTGTGTGCGTGGGTGTTTTGTTTGTCTATCGTGATAAAATGGCAAACAATTGCCTAAAGTAATGATAAAAGATAATTAAAAGATAACGTCAAAGCAGCAGTTATACAGCAAATAGGAACAGGAACTGGCATGCTTTTCAAGGCACAGTTAACTCCTCTTTTTGTTTGGACCTATCTTTGTAGTTGAAGCCAACAATAATGTGCTGAGTTGCTAGCACTCTTCTCTACTCTTCTCCCTATCACTCTAATAGGTCTGTACCGATCTCCACCCATTCCCCTACTGCCATTTGCCCTTTTGTGAGTCAGGGACAGAATTGATGGTTCTGTGAATTTATTTCTGCATCACTGGTATCCAATTTCTTTTTCTAAATTTACTTGTTTAATTTTTCAATTAGTTATTAGTTATCATACTTAAAGTTACACTGACATGTACATTACCTACACATTGATATGTGTAGGTAATGTACATGTTAATGTTGCAATGTATTTAGCCTATAAGACACAAACCTAAATGGCTTTTCAATAGGTAATTACATTAATCAAAATGAACAATCATGTAAATGTCAATACAGTAGTTTTTAAACAGTATAGTACTGTATATTAGCCTGGCTATAACCATCCTGATTTTGCAAGCTCCATCTCTCACACATATGATGTGCACTGCTGGCACAACTCGGTGTGAGTTTGAAACCTGAGGACAACAGGAGGGTTAAAAGGCACAAAAAAAAAATAATACATAAAATAATAATTAATTCAGAAATAAATACACACAGCAATGACAATAAAAAGAAACAATCACACACAATCAGATGGCGCCATCTGGTGGTTCAAGACAATATTGTAAGGGCATCACGAGGGATTTATCAATTTGGGAACTCATAATTGAAAACTCTTCAAAGTCACGTAGTCACCAGTTACCTTCTAGGTGGGTACTAAAGTTGTTGCAGACAGAAAAGAAATGTCTGTGTTTGGAAACGCATCCCCACATGGAACTACCTGTTAAAATATTTGTTGAAATCAATAATTTGATTGACACCTATTGACAATGCCACAAAACAAATGGTTTTCCATTGTTGCCAGACTGTTAAAGCATAGATAATAATAGAGGCGGAGCTTGTCAAATCTGAATAGTTTTAACATTACCAGAACCACCAGTCCATAATCATCCCAATTTCCTAAAGAAATTGACTTCAAAAAGTGCTATACTGTAGCTTGTTGGCCCATATTTTATTACAGCTGAAATTAATCTCTTTTATGGCCACCTCAGCTTGAGGTCGCAAGTTTAGCATGGCTCCAATTGGACACAAGATGTTAGCCCTTGGATGAGAGGAACATTCTGGTCACAGACAAATCAGGACGCAAGTCAGTGACTGATGTGTCTACAGCAGGAATGCTATAGCCCCAGTGCAAGATTGTGATTGATGTTCAAAGCATCGTCCACACACCCATGGCCGACAACACATCATGGCCAGAGGCATCTCAATCTATGTCCGTATGAAAGAGACTTTTTGAGATGTAATCAGCCAGTTTCTTTCAAATATCACTAAAGTAAAATAAATTAAATAATCTTCATTTTGAGTGAGCGGGTACATAAATGAATAAATACATGTATTAAATAGATATGTAGAATTAAGTCAGCTAAAAAAGTTGTTTTACACAATCATAATACAGAATTATTATCCTAATAATAAAATAAAAAAATTAGGATAGACACTTTTTTGGGGGAAGTTATTTGCAAATACTGTAACATTAATTGTGTGTGTCACTGATAGCCTACAAAGTTTTTGCTTATTTGACCTTCATTGGAACAAACAAAGCTACATTTGTCATCTCTGCTCCATTGAAGATGGTTGGCCTTACAAAAAGGGAGTAAAGAATAAATAGATTACTATTGTCAACATTGCTATTTTTATGTGGTTGGCCATTTTGATTAAAATGCCATTGCTTCTGTTCATTTCCTTTGATGCTTTTCTTTAACTTTACACACTTGTCAAGTTCTGTCCATAAAATATTCTCTCACAGAATGTCCATGTTCTTTTGCACATACACCTAAAACACTTTCAAATTATAACTTGCAACTATCGTAGTCTACTTACAGTACAGTACAGTATGTCTGCAAGTCATAAAGTTTACCCCAATAAACTTTTTGTAATGTTTTTTAAATTTAAATCGAAAAAGGTTCCATCCAATGATGGAATGAATGAAACGGCACTATGGGGAAGATGATTAGTATATCCTTTTAAAGGGTGTAGGGGCCAAATGGCTGTGACAGATATGGGCTGAGAAGTCTGCTTTAGATTGACACAGGTAAGTGGTACAGTGCACAGCAGGTTGCCATGTCAATTATGGTGCACAGAGCACCGCTGTCTGTCTGTGAGAAGCTCATTAACACCAAGGTCAGTTTCATCACACCCCCAAGCTGTTGTTATTCTCACATTACCAACACTGTTGGAAAATAAATTCAACCCCAGAAACACATAAATGCTGTTAGTCACAGATGCAGACATGCCATCCTTTGTGCAGACAGAGGTACATCCATCTGCACAAGCAATACATGTGCGAACATGCATGAATATACATAAATAGTATATACAGATACTAACACATGTAATAAAGACCCAGTTTTTAATTGTTTCTACCCAAGAGACCTTTAGAAATAGAGTAGTACAAATACATGAGTAGCTCAAATTATTTTTTGTAGTTTTATATTAATGACACATCTGCATGGAAATTAACACCGCTTTACAACCTCATTCTGATAAGATAACAAGCTTTAAAGTAACAAGAGTTATGGGGAGTATTATTACTTAAAGAAAATTCATCAACATATATTTAAGGTACTCAAAGCTGTTTTAAAAAAATGATGTGAACAAACAGATGATTATTTTTATTAGAAAAATACAATGTGTATCCTGTTTCTTTATGTAATTGCTTTGGAATCTTGTATTTTTCGAATAAAAAGAATATAACATTTGAAGAAAATAGTATCTTGCTAATACTACAGTATGTTTATTAAGTTTAAATTTAGAATTGTGAAAAGTTGTTATTCATTGATTTTTGACCCCGTATTTACCATAAACTTAATATTATATAATATAATAGATATGCAGATAAACAGAGTTCAGAAGGCATGCGTTGATATGCCATGCATAAACTAGGTTACTGTTGTGTGGAAACATCTGCCAGTCATAGCCTCTGGAGATAAAGAGTTAATTGCCTGAGCCAGCCTGCTCTGTATGGTGGATACACAGAATGCCTTTATCTGCAATGGCTGGTACTTTCAGCAGCCAGCGATTCCCTATATCTCCGCTGACACCCAGGCCCCTTCCTGTCTCTCCCATGTTATTGGAAGGGGCTGATGGGAAATATATAACAGCTCAACACAGAAACTGCCACCTCTGTGGCCTAAGCCTAGCTCTTAACTCAACTGCCAAGATCTAAAAGACAAAAAGCCTCTCGTTGCTGCTAGGTGCACAGCCACAGCTCAATTTACTCGCAGGTGACAGAGTATCGAGCAGCAAGGGAGTAAACTTGCTAGCATCTTATGCTAGTTTTACCCTTCCTTTCTATTGTCATTGTGATTCTCTACAACCTCTCATTCTTTATGTTTGCCTCCTTTTCTCTGTGGAAATTCCCAGACAAGCTTTGCAACACATTTTATCTTCATATTCACCATCAACCAGTCTTGGACAAATTCAAGCCCAGGAACACATAGTTGCCAAGTCAAATTCCATATTGTCTAATGGAGTTAGACAGTGAGGAAGCCCAGTGAGCACTTGATGAGACACTGTTTATGCTTACTCAGTCAACATATTTGCTGTTGTCCAGTTCATCTGTAGTTAGGCACCAGGCTCTTAGCACTTGTCTGCTACACTGGCTGTATATAGTAGTCTATACCAGACAATTGTGCATAGGCCCATAAAAGGATATAGCAGGTCAATATTATCCGTACAGTACATAATAATAATAATGTGGTCAGAAGTTTTAACACTCATTAAATTACTTAATTCTATATTAAAAAATAATATATACACTAGGCCCAGACAAAGTTAAACCTGAAATATCTTACTGTATAAGTCATTTGGACAAGAGGGTGTGCTAAAATAAAATGATCAACAGTAGACTAATGAAGTGTTTTATTGGGTCTGACTGTTTGGACTGTAGACAGTCAGACCCGGAGGCAACTTACCATCACTAAAATACTGACCGAGCCCCAGTGCAAAGCAATTTGGCATGGGAATTAAGGAAGGTCAGTTGACAAAAGTAAATTTCCTGGTGGTTTGAAGAATCTACTGTAGTTTTTGAATGTTCTCAATATCCCTAATTACTTTATTTAGTAATGTTCAGGTTTGTCTATAAACAACATTCTAATTACATACCTGTCGTGTCAGCAAACCAATGTTCCAGATCTATTCAGGACATGGAAATGTGGGGGACATTAACATCCCGGATCTATGCAGGATGTGGAAATGTGGGGGCATATGAATATCAAACCTAGCAGGTTGGGATGTCTGCCAGTATACACAGGCACGTACGTATTCAGTGTTTGAAGGTTAGTTCCCTCACGATGCCCTTACATTATCCTCTTGAACCACCAGGCGGCGCCATATGATTGTATGGTTATTTTTATTGTCATTGCTGTGTGTATATATTTCTTTATTAATTATTTCTTTATTAATTTGTTCATAAATAATATCATGCTTTTGATACGCTATGCTGACTGTCACAGACAGTTAGATGATACAAGTTGGGTTCATGCTATGATAATGTAGCCTACCAGTAATTAATAGCTAGGTTGACAGATTTGGTAATTTGTAAGTGTTGAACATTAAAACTTTTACTTACGGTTTGTCTACTGGCAATTTACTTCACATTCTTGTAGCTTTTAGCCTATTTTGCAGAATACAATGAGCTGAATTTAAAGTTTTTCGTGAGTAAAAACTTGCACGTTTGATTTCACTCGCAAACAGGACAACAGGAGGGTTATTATTTATTATTATCTTCATTTTAACCTAACCATTTCCAATCCTAATTCTACATCTTACACAGACATATGATGTGCACTGCTGGCACAACAAGATGTGAGTTTGAAACCCGAGGAAAACAGGAGGGTTAAAAGGCACAAATATACAACACAAATACATAAATAAATAAATAATAAAGAAATAAATACACACAGCAATGACAATAAAAAAATAAACATTCAATCATACACAATCAGATGGAGCCGGCTAGTGGTTAAAGACAATATTTTAAGGGCGTCACGAGGGTTAATGGTTAATCTATTAATAACTACATTATCATACTGAACGCTTGTCAGAAACAAAACTCGCAAGATTTATAAAAAACTGTTTAATAACACTGAAATGAGGTTGAGAAATTGTGAAATTATACACATTATAAACTTAATATAGTAAAAATGTTTATTGATGTGGACATTTTAGTCAATATATCAATATATATTTAATGATTGCCAATATTTTAGTTTAGTTTAAAACAAAGTCACTTATATGTGCTAAATATTCTAAAATGTTATATTGAAACATTGACTATCATGGACATTTGAATTAATCAGTAGCCTTTATTTTAACTTACATAATAGAATTGTAATAATTTATTATAGTCTACCATCATTACACTAGATGGCAATTGGTCTACGTTAGCGAGTAGGCTGTCCCTAAACTAGACCTACAACTAAAAGTAAATATTAGCCGCTATTTTGGTAGAAAAACAATAAGAATATGTTGTCGTTTCACTGGCCGATCACGTTGTATAATATGTTGCAATAATATAATGCAATAATCAATCATTTTTTAAATTATTTTCCAACATCCCGTTATTCTTTTGTTCCCTTTCTATAACTCTATCCCAAAGCCTTGTGAATGAGCACACATTTAAATTAAACACTGATTGTCTTTTATGTTTATTCACAACCCATGGGCCAGTAGCCGCCATAATCTTTAATTTTTTTCCAAGGACCATTTGTGGTGTATCATGAATAAAAATCATCTCAATATTATCACAATGACAGTATGCACCGTAACCCATAGCAACCATGAATAACATAATAGCCTGTTCAGCAGGTGTTATTGTCAAAATTATTTGGTCAGAGCAACAGAATACCTATGGGTCTGCATATGCAATGCTGGAGGCAAGGATTCACTCTTTCTTTATCTTTGTTGTTTTTATTTTATATTTATATACAGTAGCTTCTCATCCATATAGCACTATGTGCGTATTCTAACACTTAGTTTACATATAGTGGAGTTAGAATCTCCAGAGGCACTGTTAAATTTCTTTGTCATTTAAATGTTCTCTGACTTTCAAAGCTAAAAGATTCCATTCTGCCTCAAGTGCTGTCAAATGCAGAAAGTGGAATGCACATTGCCTTCCTTCAGCACAAGACACTAGTGTGTGCTGAATGAACATCTCGAGGTTAGCGTCTCATTGCACTATCCTCTGCAGCATGACATGATGTTACAGTATAGAAAAATGTTAACTGCAATCTCACAGGAGACTGTTTCTATAGAGTTGCATCAAAACTCCAAGAGACATTTTCTGTTTTCTGCCAATTAAGCCTCTGTCACTATGATGTCAGGGGTTTCCTGCTGTCATTTCACATTGTTGAGTTTGAGAATACCATATTCTAAAACTCAACAATGTGAAATAATAGCAGAACTTTATTTACAATCATAGTGAGGTGTTAGTGCCATTTCACTGAGAAATTACAAAGTGCCCCAGCTTTTCTCACACACATGACAGCGTTTGAAATAAGGAGAGGTTATTTCCACTAATGTGTCCATTCAGCAGGAATGTGCTGATCACTACACCAGAAGTACATTGAGAACACAGGCACCAGTGGGTATCCACGTAGTGATAGATGCCTTTATGAATGTAAAGGAAGCTGAATAATATTGTATTATCTCAATCATCCACAAATCAGCAAAAAAACAGGCATTCATACTGTATAGTATATTTCAGCTTTAATGCTTTACAAGCCTCAGGTAGTAGTATTAGTGTGTCAGATGTCAATGACAAGCTGTTCCACTTGAGACAATGTTTGAGTGTATTTGGATCAATATGTGAAGATGAGTGACTGTTGGTTTATTTCAACATGGGCTTGAGAAAGTCACTTCATATTTTGAACTATCTGCTAACTCCATAAAGCCATCACAGCAATTTACCTCCCTCCAATACCCTTGACCTAGATGGTGAAACTGCCATGAGAGTAGAGAATTAAAACTAAGAGAAAAATACAATTAGATGCAGGAAAATCAGATTAGGTGATCAAATATAGTATTTTCCTTGAACTGTGGGGTAAGGGGATGGCTGTTTGGATAACATTTACATAAAGCACAGGAAGGAGAGCATTCCAAGGGATATGTTCTACCTACAGTATCTCCCTGGGAGAGAAGGGTCACCAGAGAGGTTGCATGTATCACACGAATTACAGATACTATGTCACAGTTATTGGATTTTTACATTCTGACTGGGCCTAGTTCAGTTGGACAGTTATTATTATGCATGGATTGGAGTCTTAACACTGACCATGGTTGATTTTCATTAATATGGTGTGAAATTAATACTTAGGTCAAGGCCAACCTGCCCCAAAATCATTCCTCCACATTCCCACAACCTCAAGTATTCTGTCATCTGCAATGTTGGAAGCTTAAAAAATACATAGGTAAAAATGTGGAAATTTGTCATGAAAATATCTATAATATTGCTAATGTTTACTATTCTCTTGACATGTCTGATATTGCCAGATGCTGGTTAAGTTAAGAGTTCTCTTCCCAGAGAGCCACCAAAGACTACAATATGTAGTGAGTGAAAAAGCTCTATGTAATAGTACAGTACAGTCTGACAGCTATTGCTGAAATACAATGTAATTAGGGCCAATCTCTAGTGTCAAGCAGCCTTGAGGCATCAGGCTTAACCTTAAATAGAGACAAATATAAAACCAAGTTCAAGGCAAGTTAGCAGATTGGTCACTCCGGTTAAACTATCAGCATTAATTATTTAGTAATTAGCCACATATAATTGCTTTCTGACACCTAGGATTACACTTTCTTTGTAATACATTAGCTGCTGCAATTATAGCAAGGGAGGAGGATAAGCTTGCATTTCGTGTGGCTTATCTTTCCATTTTCTCCCCCTCTACCCCCTTCTCCCCTTTTTTGCTCGCATTCACCCGCCCTCTCCTTCGCCTTTGATTTGTCACAAGAGGCGGGTATAAGCTGCGGTACTAGGCCCGCATGTGATGTTAGACCAAGACAAATGATACCCCCCGCCTGCCTGTGATCCAAGCCAGGACTCTCTTAGCGTTTTATTAGGTCCAAAGCCACTCGTTAACTTTGGAGTAAACAACTACACTTCTGCTGCTGTTTTCACTGAACACAGTGCAGACATGCAGCATGGGGCAGCACTGTATATATCTGCTCAGCCCTTAACTCCGGCTGGACAATATTTGCACATGGAGAATTTCATGCCAGTGTGTGTGTGTGAGGATCTGATATCTGCGGGTTTGGGGGTATATTCACCCAGTTCCCGGACTGAAGGGACGCTGTGGATTATCAGTCAGCCTTAGGATGGATTTAGGTGCTGCGGGGCGACTTGTGGTGGCGAAAAGCCGGATTCGTGCAGGCTTCCTGAACAATGTGACTTTCCCCAGGGAGAGGGTTGTTTGCATTTGTGTGTGAGCGATCATGTGTTCTTCTGCGTAAGTGTGTTTGCATTGAAATTGTGCTCAGCATTATGACACACTCATGTCATATATTTTATATTTTATCTTGTCTTGTGCACTACAAATTGAGGGTCTGGAGTTATTTATGCAAGCTGAGGGTTAACCTGGAAGGTCTGTCAAGTGATGGAGTCTCAAGAGTCAATGAAGCTTGTATTTACCACATGGCTGTTTTTCGCCTAAGTCCAATTTAAGAACACTCTTCAAACATCAGATTTTAATCACACTGTGGAGTCTGCATGTCGAGAGTGTACCTTTAATGCATGATAGCATAGCAAATCTCTTTTATCCATTCCTGAAACACGCGTGCACGCGCCCACACATTTTTTGTTCTGCCTGTGCACAGAGAAAAAAAAAACAGTTGACAGAATTTATTGTAAGATTGAAAAAAGTAATCTAAGTTGAGTGTAGTTGTGAGCTGAGGTCAGCTGAGAGGTCACGGCTTGAAATGTCAAGTGGTTCACTCTTTGTAGAAGATTTTTTTTCACCCACATACACACTTCTTATGCTCCGTCCACTGAAGATGCTGTGTTATTTTCTCCAGTATTGGACCGGATTGTAGTTCAAAAGAAGCAATTTGGGAGTAACTAAAGAGGGACTGGGCTTTAGCAAAATAGCAATGGCAGATACGTGACAGGTGTTCCCTACCTACCTGTTAAAAGGCAACTGTTGCACTGCCAATCTTTAGCGGTAGTTTGGTTTCGGTTGAGGATGCTGCATTTCAGCCTTATCCAATTTGTAGCTTGCTGCTCCGCTTTAAAAGGTTTAACAGATGCGGTGTGCTGAGAGCCTTGCGAGTGGGTGCCTTGGTCTGTAGTCTTGAGATACAGTGTGAGCAGTCTTCTAACCACATTTTGCTTTAAGAAATAATTGAGTTTGACTTCTGACTAATTGATGACATCAAACACATCAACATGCTCGATAAATTGCCTGTCTACCTTGATAGCAAAGGACGTTGGTTGGGAATGCTTTCCCGACAAAAATGTCTGCATATACCATCGTAATCTTGAGCTTTTAGATGCTCATTGTTTTTGACGTGTATTTTTGAAACACAACAGTGCATGAATGGAGTGGTAGAGAATGGTCTTATCCTATGCTTGCTGTAAGGGAAGGAGTGAAGAGTATATAGTAAGTAACTCAGCCTTCTGTGGAAGGCATGTTTCAAACAAAAACATTTGTGTAATGCTGGTTTCATCCAAAAGGGAAATTCAAGATACTGTAGAAACAATGAAATATCCTGTTGAGAAAGATTTTACAGTAGGGCAAGCTCAGAAGATATTTAGTTTTAAATGTATTTGCGTTAAGTAATGATCCATATTGTGTAATAGCCATCAATTATGGAACACGAAGATTGCCAATATATCATGTCAAAGTTAGACCAATACATCAAATAGGTGGAAATATCTTATAATTAATGAATTATGTTAATTATGTTATTTAGCAAACATTTTATCCTTATTATTATTAGGTTATTCAAGTGTAAAGGAACAGGGTGTGGCTAAACAAACATTTAACATTCTTACATTCAGGCATGGCATGTAAAATGGATGAAACACAACCTTTGGACTGGCCAACCTAACCATTATGCCAGTCTGCTTGCAATTCTATAATTAGCTTGTCATTACTTGGACACTAAAGGAAAATCTGGTTCTTGTTAATGTGACATGTACATACAGTATGTAACATTGTGTTGCATTTCTGAAGATGAACCCAAATGCTATTCAGACATAGCTGCCATTTGGTTTTATTTCTGTGTATTTGTATTTGGACCACACGAACATTATGGCATTTTATTGCTATTGTAATGGATTTACAGACACTTGCTCACTCACTGACTTGCATCTTTCTGCCTTGCATTCCACATTAATTTTACATTTATATTTGCATTTGCATTTTTATGGGTCTACAGTACTTGTCTAATGTCAGCATAAATTCCTCATGGTTTCTTATCTGCTGTCTCACCTTGGTTTTTATGTTAGTTGGGTTTCCTTACCCTGAAAGTGTTGTAACAGCATAACTTAAAGGACCCTTTGACATTTAAAAAAATCTTAGTAGCACATTAGCATGCCAGCATATGTGAATCTTTTTTTTGCAGTGCAGACATGAAACAACACATTAATTCAGGTGTACCTCAGAAGGAAACAATGTATATCCAAAAAAATTCAAACCTGTTATCACTCAGATAACATTACTCTAATCATTCTCTCAACGAAGTGTCCCTACTTCTGTATGTATCTGAATATAATCCATGTTTTCTTATATGAGGATAAATGTGATGCTCAAAGGGCTGTTGTTTATGTATAGTCATTAGGGCTGCAACAAATAACAATTTAACTGATATATAATAATTTGTTAAATGTTGTTCTGCCTAAACTCATTGAAACAAGTTGAAAATGAAGCAAACGCAAAAACTACTGTATACATTTGAAAAAGTATATTGCTACTTAAGGATCTTTATGCATATTATTAGTAGACTAAATCACAATGCCACATTATTTATTAATGTAAGTTGAAACCTGCATACTTTACTGAACATATATAGCGTTTGTAGGAGCCAAATTAAGTTTTGCTGTTCTGTTAGTGTATGCATGGTACTGGCAGCTGGCAAACATCCACCGCCTAGAGTACAGGTGAAAGGGAGGCTGAAGGTAGAACCCAGGGTAAGGCTTTAAGACCCTGAAGACACAGTTGTGAGCGTGGCTGAGATGCGTTCACAGAGCATGTTCTGTTATGTTACTGTACTCTGTTCTCTCACTGCAGGACACTCATTTCTCCATTACAGTGCCATGACAGAAAACAGTGGAAACTGGGCTGAGTGAGTCTTGCACCCTCTTAGCAAATGAGGTGCCAACTGACCTGTTGAGGTAGTAGAACAAACTTTGGTTGGGGCCTGATACCTGACCATTGCCTGGAGGTACTGTACAACAGAAACACACTGTAAGGGGCATGTAGCAGTAACCTGACATATATACAGTTCTATGCACACAACAATCTGCATTGGCATGTGACTGGATGAACTTGTTAATGAGCAGAACCAGTTCAGCTTTTTCTGAAGCCAGTCGGAAGAAGAGTAAAAACAATTTTCATTGACAAAAGCCTGTAGTTCTTTGTTAAATTTTAATAAAACTGATGCTATTGTAGCTATTGTACATTAACCTCTTTAGGAACCGCCATTGTTGTTTATGAGACTTGGTGTTGTCAAAAGTGTTGACAGGTCCAATAGAGATGCTCTGCCAATTCAAGGTTGAGTTTGAGGTGAAGACATCCGAGCATTAATGTCGGCGAGACATTCAGTGATCCAAGTTGCGATGGATATTAAATGTAAGAAAGGATACTTTATTTCTTAAAATATTGTCTGAATCCAGCTGTTTTAAAGATGTTCTATAGAATATTTAAATAAATAATATTGGAGCAAAACAATACTTTGTATGTAAATACAAAGTATTAAAGTGGAATATCCATGAGCAGAGAATGACACCACACTCTGTGTGTTGTAATCAGAGCTGCTCTTTGTTTTCATAGCTGGGCCAGCTGCATGTACGTGTGTGGCCCACGTAGCATTTGTTTTTGTTTGAGATGCTGGTGCACTTACTGTGACACCTAGTGGCACAAAGTCATATAAAAACACTTTAAAGGGGACAAATCATGCCCCTTTTCCATATGTTCATACTGTTTCTAGGGATCCTAATACAATATCAAACGTAATATCACACAAAGTGTAATATTGTTGCACCTTCATTCTGCCTTGCTGTTCCATGGAAAAGGTATGGGGAGGTTTGTTTGCCTCAACGGCAGAAGCATGGACGCCCCTGTATTCACATACAGCACTTAACGATAAAAAGCGACAGCTTGGCCAGTATAGTACAGGTAAGATGTTTTGATAACCCAAGCCATATGTATCTACAAACATTGTATTATTTAAGGTTATATGACAATAGCAAATAATGTGTCTTTTAAAAATCACTCAGCTCCGTTCATGGTCTAACGGCCACCACCCACTGCTGATTGACGACCGTCGCTTTGTAGCTGGTTGGAGCTGGTGAATGCGTGGTTATTCTGTCGTCCCTCCTGTTGTCCTTGAGTTTCAAACGCACTACCGTCTTATGCCAGCATATGGCGCCACCTGATTGTGTCCTTCTCTTTAGTGTCAGTGCTGTGTGTATTTATAAATTTATGCATGTATTTGTTTTCTTTTTTGTGTCTTTTAACCCTCCTGTTGTCCTCTGTGTCAGGCTATGTGAGCGGGGGGAATCACAAGGAGGACCCAAGCGCGGAATCAGAGGCAGAGAAGGTGGCTTTCAAAAAACTAACATTTATTTATAACACTGTTGCGGGGTTATGGTAAAGACTTCTGTCGTGGCTTGGCAGTCTTGAATGTGAAAGTAGAGCTGAGAGTCGTGGAGGGAAGAGACGAGCGGACGGGACCGCTGGTGAGTGGAGCGTCGAAGAGACGAGCGGACGGGACCGCAGGTGAGTGGAGATATAGCTGGTACGTGTGTCCATGAAGAAAACAAAGAACTGGCGATGAGTGGACGGTGCTTAAACTGCTTTGCCCCTGAAGCGGGGTCAAAGGAACCGCATGTGTGTGTTTAACCGGTTGCAGCTGCGGCAGTGCTGGCGACGCTGTCCGGTGCTGATGTCGCGGCCCGGCACTGTCCAGTGCTACTGTGCGAACCGTGACACTCTGGTTTCAAACACACTACATTGTGTGCCAGTTGTGCACATCATGTGTGTAAGCTGTAGAATTCGAATTGGCGCCTTCTATCTGCCACAAAGAGGTACTGTGTTGGGTCATTTTGACCTGGAGGACAACATGAGGGTATCACTGACTTACCATGGTCTCTCGACACTCCATTGGTGCTAGTCTCTTCCCATGTGTCTGGGGCTTTATGCTACCGAATGCAAGAAAAATAATGACGGACGTTTGCAAAGTAGTTCTCAAGCTGTGGGTGGAGATAGGCTACCCAAAAGAAACTAACTGAATTGTCTGATTTAAACTTGGTTGGTTATACACTCTATATACCCAAATGTAAAACTGAAAGCCCGGAAAAGGTTATTTTTTCTTCATAATTTGTCCCCTTTAAAAGGAGCTGGGGCAGATACTGAGGCGTTTAACAGAGATGAGGAATCAGATATTATATTAGATGGGTTGGAGAAGAGATGTGTGGATGGGATTAAGTGGGCAGGT